>VMDO01036528.1:0-15069 GCA_007922755.1 Pedetes capensis
CTGCCACTGTAACCTTAGACATGAGCAAGGTTACCCAAGGTGGACAGGTTTTCAGCTGAGCTTCCAGACTAAGACAGACTAGGGAGTAGGACCTGGCGAGCCACTCCCGAAACAACTAGCCATTGAAAACCCTATGGATAGCAAAGAAACACTGTCAGATATAGTGCCGGAAAATGAGGCCCCCAGGTTGGAAGGCACTTGTTTCATTAGCTACTATGAATGCTGTGCTATATTGCTATTTGAAAATCAAAATATGTATTTTCTCTATTCATGGTATAAATTCATATCTGTAAAGAAAATGTGATCATTTGCTAATAAAGTATGAACTCAACCAAGATGGTTGATAATAAAGAATATAACTGTTTCACAATAATATTTCTAGCAATCCATGCAGTACAGGTTAAAAACTGAGGCTATTCAAAACTTTATTTTAAGAAAAATGGTACAAAAGATATTTTATAAGTAAAAATAGACAAATTCCTTTTCTTTCAAATATAGGAGAAATTGTTTTCTAAAAAGAAATTCTTCTTTTAGAAATCACAAGAGCATTCTCATTTTTCCACCTGAAATAACTTTCTCATTTCTTTCTTTGAAATTTCATAGTTCTTGGAAAGTAATGTATTTAACCTATCACTTATCTGAGTTTTTATAGGAACTCTTTCTATTTTATTGGAAAATGAGTTTAACCTTAAGACATACCAATAATTTTTCTATATTTTATGACCAACTACTTTGAGAAATGTTTAAGATTTATTCCAAGTACTGTGGTCAGTCACTAAGACATCATATATTTATTGAATACCAAGTGTACAGACAAAGCTATTTTATAAATTGGTTTCATAGCAGAGAACATAGATTTTTAGGATCATGTTTTACAATATTTACTATGACTTTATATTCCCTTGTCTTTAATTTACTAGAAAAATAACAATGCCATTAGAAATGCATATGTTTATACATTTATTTGGACATGTGATAATCATGTTAGTAAAAACATCTTTCTTGAAACAGTTATTGGCTATTTAATATCGACTGTTCCTGGTAAATGTGCTATTAAGCCATTTTCTAGTGAATGTACATAAGGTAGTTGGCTGAATAAAATAATGAGTTGCTCATGAGTGAATGTGTTCTAAGAGTTTTCAATTCTTGTTTCAAATTACTTTAACATTCCAAAGAAAGAGTATGTAAATTCAAAATTCAATAAACCATTTTGCAAAAATGTATACGTATGTCTCCCCTTACACATTATGTGTTTTAAAAAATCAGGATTTTACTTGAAGAAAGAAACCTCATCACAGGCCATGATCCTATGCATGCAGTAAGGCAGAAGTTGCAGGACTCAGAAGCACACACTGACTCCAACCTGCCTCGTTAGGGACTAAGGAATATGTATGTCATAAACCCAGTTGGGCTGCATCAGCAACACTACATTAAGCAGTATCTATAATTTGCACCTTTATGGATGGATATGCTTAGCATTTATGAAGATTCATTTTTCTATTCCTTGAAAGAAACAATACTAATAGTGTCTTCAATTAAGATCTCTCAGAATAATGGAGAAATTGTTGACCTGTGTCACTTTTAGTATTAAGTACTGCTTGGAAAGCATAATGAATTCTTCTTTATTCTCTTTGCAGAACATCAATGCAACTAAGTAATATACAAGTTTCAGGAATAACCCTGAAAGGTTGATTAAAAGACATTTTTCAAGGTAGTCTCTAAAAATACAGATTTGCTTTGTGACACATCTCCCATCACACACCATTCACACTCCTTGATAAGTCCAATACATCCTAAAATCAGTTATTATTAAAATTCTTCTCAGATTGGAGCTACACAAATAAGTAGGACTCCTTTGTCTCCCGGAATAACAAAGCACACTAGAAAAAAGAACATATAAGTGGTAAGGTTCAATAACTCTATAGGAAAGTACAGAATTAAGAGGCAAAATGGTGGAAATAGCAGTTAAAGAATTCAAAGCAATATGAAAGAAGAGGGAAGTGTAGAAAATGAGGAATGTTTAGAATGAAGTAAGAGCTCAGATATGTGTTACATGAATATAAAAATGATGAGACATGGAGAGCTGGAAAGAGAAGGCAGGTGGAAAATTATTTAATGTGATGAAGATCAGATTTCCTGGTAGCACCCTGAGGTTATTTTATATTTTCAGTTTAGATCCATGGATCCTTTTCAGGAAAAAGAAATTGACCATTAGACATTATCCCTCCAACCACAGGAGAAGACAAAACTGAAGAGTGAGCGCTCTTGGGTTGGAGTGGTACCTGTAACAACCTTTATGTCAGAGAAAAGTGCACACACATGAATCTTGTTCATAGATTAAGAAAAAAGAATTCTCCAAGACAGTGGCTTTATGGGAACAATACAAGATTTTTTTCAGCTGTACAATTGCCCACATAAAGTCATAGATTAAACAACTCTTTATCCTATGTGGAAGACATAATTCTAAAATAATTATAAAAATTGTTAAAGACCATATATGTCACGATGAGTCCAAATTGTTTGGTTAAGTTTGTTTGTTTGTTTGTTTGTTTTGCAGTATTTGGGGTGGAACACAGAGCCTCATGCATATTTTACAAGCTATCTATCACTTAACTGTATTCTCAGCCCATTTTTTTATCTTTTATCTTGAGACTGGATCTCTAAATTACACAGGCTGTGTCTGACCTTGAATTTGTGATCCTCCTGCCTCTACCTCCTGAGTCTCAAAGATTGCAGGTGTATCTCACCATATCCAGCTACTAGGTTAAGTTTTATCACCAAATCTAGCATTGTTTTCTGTTGGGATTATCTGATAGCACTACCTTAATTTCAAATCAATAACCACAATTCCATGTGCTTTCTACTCATCATACATTTTCTTGTTTTCATTCCCAACATTCCCTGACCACCGGTATTATAATGCTTTGTGTTCTCCAGGTTTATCAGTACACACTTGATTTTTGCTTTCTTCCTTATCTAACAATGAACTGCTGAATTATTTAACTAATTGTGTTCTTGTGAGTTTCTCCAGGTTTATTCTCCCTCTGTTCTTTTACATCTATGTTGTTGTTAGCTTCTGGCAAGTCTGATCCAGATCATAGTGATCCTATGTATAGCAGAGTGAAACACCCCTCAATTCTATGCCAGGCACATGATCTTAATTATGTTTAAGCCCATTGTTGTAGACACTGTGTTAAACCATCTAATTGAGAGTTTTCCTTTTATACATTGACCAGCCACCCTCCTAAACACTATGTCCTTGTCCAGGGATTGGTTCCTCATGACTATATGTACAGAATACATCAGATACAGTCTAGCTATCCTTGCTCCCATCAGGCACTCTGGTTGTATTTCTCATACAGATCTGTTGGGTTCTTTAGCAGTCCCTGAAATAATGAGTATTTGTCCCCAGTACTATAATTCAAAAGCACCAATGTTTCTCCTGTCTCCTTTATTCAATGTCCAGTTTTCACAACCATATGATATGAGTGAAAAATACCATGGCATGAGTCAGGCACACCTTTGTCTTCAACGTGACATCTTTACTTTTCAAAACTTTAAAGAGGTCTTTTGCAACAGCTCTTCCCAATCAATGCATCTTTTGATTTCTTGACTGCTGCTTCCCTGGGTTTTGCTTGTAGAACCAAGTAAAGCAAAAACTTAGACCACCTCAAACTTTTCTCTATTTCCCATGAAGCTGCATACTGAAAAAGATATAAGGATTTTTGGTTGATGTTCAGGCACAACGATACTGAAGGCTATGTTCTTTGATCTTCATCAGTAAATATTTCAAATCCTCTTCAGTTTCAGCCAGCAGAGTTATATCATCTGCATAACACAGGTTGTTAATGTGTCTTCTGTCAATCATGATGCCATGTTCTTCTTCATAAAGTCCAGCTAATCAGATTATTTCCACAGCATAGAAATTGAAGAGGTATGGTGAAATGAATGAGACAATCCTTGTTGTTGTTGTTGTTGTTGTTAGGTGCCATTGAGTCGTGTCCAACTCATAGTGACCCTTATAGGGTTTTCAATGGCTGACTGTTTTCGGGATTGTCTCAGGAGTGGGTTGCCACATCCTTCTCCCATTTTGAGACAATCCTTAGGCACAAGTTAAACCAAGCTGTGTTCCCTTGTACTGTTCAAATGACTGTCTGCTGGTCTGTGAACAGATTCTTCATGAGTAAAGTGCTCTGGTATCCCCATTCTTGTCAATGTTATCCACAATTTATTATCATCCACACAGTCAAATATCTTTGAATATTCAACAAAACATAGATAGACATCTTCCTGATGTTCTCTGTTTTCAGCTAATATCCATCAGCAATGATGTACCTAATTCCAAGCCCTCTTCTGAATTGGACTTGATTTACCAGCAGTTCCCTAACTATATAATGCTGCAGTCACTTTTGAATGATCTTTAACAAAATTTTACTTGCATTTAATATTAATGACATCATTTGATAGTTTCTACATTCTTCAGGGCCTGCAGCTGTAGCCCTGTGGCATCCAATCCCGTCAGATCTCAGAAGCTAAGCAGGGTCCGGCCTGGTTAGTACCTGGATGGGAGACCACCTGGGAACACCAGAAGCTGTAGGCTTGGGAGAAGAACCTGGCAACCCCCTCCCAAAAATCAATCTGCCATCGAAAACCCTATGAACAGCAGAGAAGCACTGACAAATGTGTTTCGCCTGTTGTACTCAGGGTCGCTATGAGTCGGATACCGACTCGACGGCACCTAACAACAACAACAACAACAACATTCTTCAGAATAGGCACAAATATGAACCTCTTCCAATCAGTAGGCTAGGTAGCTGTTTCTAAGTCTCTTGGCATAAACAATTTACCACCTCCAGACTACATTTGTATGTTGAAACATCTCTGTTGGTATTCCATCAATTCCTGGAGCTTTGTGTTTCAACAATACCTTCTAGATAGCTTCCACTTCATCATTCAATACTACAGGTTCCTAATCATATGCAACCTCTTGAAATGGATGGTCATCTGCTAATTCTTATTGGTATAAGGACTCTGTGTTTTCCTTCCATCTTCTTTTGATGTTTCCTGCATGGATTACTATTTTCCCTCTAGAATCCTCCACTATTGGCACTTGAGACTTTTTTCAATTCCTTAAGCTTAAGAAAAACAGAGTGTATTCTTCCCTTTTTGTTTACTATCTCTACCTCGTTGCACATGTCATTTTAATATTTTTGTCTTCTTCAACTGCTCCTTGAAATCTTCTTTTTAGTTCCTTGTTGTTGTTGTTGTTGTTGTTGTTGTTGTTAGGTGCCGTCGAGTCAGTATCTGACTCATAGCGACCCTTTGTACAACAGGGGAAACACTATTGTCAGTGCTTCTCTGCTGTTCATAGGGTTTTCAGTGGCAGATTGATTTTTGGGAGGGGGTAGCCAGGTCCTTCTCCCAAGCCTACAGCTTCTGGGTGTTCCCAGGCAGTCTCTCATCCAGGTACTAAGCAGGACCAACCCTGCTTAGTTTCTGAGATCTGAGGAGATTGGATACCACAGGGCTACAGCTACAGGCTGATTTTAGTTCCTTAACTTCATCATATGCTCCTTTTATGCTAGATGCTCGGTATTCAAGGCTAGTTTCTGAGTCTCTTTGCCATGTAATTTGGCATTTTCTCTTTTTTTCCCCTATCTTTTAAATAAACTTTTGTTTTCCTTATGAATATCTTTGATGTCAGGCCACAACTCATCTGGTCTTCTATGAATAGTGTCTAATACATAAAGCCTGTTCTTTAGGTGGTCTCTGAACTCAGGTGGGAAATACTCAAGGTCATACCTGGGCTCTCATACCATTGTTCTAATGTTTCTCAGTTTCTGTTTGAATCTGCATATGAGCAGTTGACAGTCTCAGCACCTGGTCTTGTTGTGACATTTGATGAGCATTTCCATCATCTTTTTCAACAAATGTAGTCAGTTTGAGTTTTGTATGTTCTATCTGGTGAATTCCATGTATATAGTTGCCATCTATGTTTGTGAAAAAATATATTTGCAATGAAAAGATCATTGGTCTGAAAAAATTCTATGATGTGATCTCCATCATTGTTTCTGTCACCCAGACCATATTTTCCAACTATTGAGCCTTGTTTTTTGTTTCCATAATTTGCATTCCCAACACCAGTAATTATCAGTACATCTTGATTGCATGTTTGATCTATTTTATATTGCAGAAACTAATAAAAATTTTCCCTATCTTCACTCGTTGCTTTACTGCTAGGAGTGTAAATTTGAATAATAATCATATTAATTGGCCCTCATTATAGGCATATGTATATTATTCTATCACTGACAGCCTTGTACTTCAGAACAGATCTTGAGGTGTCTTATTTTGATGATGAATGCAATTCCATTTCTCTTTAATTTGTCATTCCAAGCATAGTAGATCATTTGATTATCTCATTCAAAATGGCCCATGTCAGTGGCTTGGGAGATGCAGGCAGCAGGATCGCAAGTTCGAGACCAGAGGCAGTCTGTGTAGCTTAGTGAGACCCTGTCTCAAAAAGTGAAAAAAAAATGGGCTGAAGGTGCAGCTCAGTGGTCCAGCACTTGCAGAGCATGTAAGTGTGAGGCCCAGGGTTCAACCCCCAGTACCACAGAAAAAAAAAAGGCCCATGTCAGTCAGTTTTAGCTCACTGATGCCTAGAATGTCAATGTTTATGTGCTCCATTTCCCTTTTGATAATTTCTAAATGTCCTAGATTCATAGTACATACTTTCTGTGTTCCAATTATTAATAGGTGTTTACAGTTGTTCCTCTTCATTTTGAGTCATGTCACATCAGCATATGGAGGTCTCTGGGTATTTAAGCCATTCCCTTCATTAAGACTGACTCTACTTGAGGAAGTAACACTTCTCTAGTTGTCTTTTGAGTACCTTTCAATCTGGGGGGTCTCATTTTCCTCCACTATATCTGAGAGTGTTTCTCTTCTATATATAGGGTTTTCAATGGCTATTTTGGGGGGGAGGAGTGGACTATCAGATCCTACTCCCTTGTCTACCTTAGTCAGGAAGCTCAGATGTATTCTGTCCACCATGGGTGGCCCTGGTGTCTGTAATACTGGTAGCAAAGCTCTCAGCATCACAGCAACACACAAGCCTTGACAGTATGGCAAACTGACAGATACATGGGGGTTTACATCTATAGTCCTGGGGTAACTGAAACATGAATTTTCTCTAAACCTATGTATTTGGCAAATATATGCAATTTTATGTGATATTCACTTTCAAATGGGCTCTCAATACCTGTATTTTTACTGGTATTGGATAAACTCTGGTTCCTTTACTTGTATAAGAACACTACAAAACTTGTTTTTTTACATCTTACTGTAGCTTCATATCAGTCATTTTCAACAACTGACTTTATCTCCTACAGCACATGAAGCAGTGAAATCAGTTAAGAGACTGCAGTTTAATTACTTGAAACTCCATGATTATTTATTGTATATGTATTTTTAGACTGCAGCCATACCACTGTGGAGTCTGATCCCATCAGGTGTCAGAAGCTAAACAGTGTTGGGACTGTTTAGTACTTGGATGGGAGACAGCCTAGGAATATCAAGTACTGTAGGTTTGGGAGAAGGACCCAGCAAACCGCTCTCCTCCCCCAAGAAACAATCAGCCACTGAAAACCCTATGAATAGCAGAGAAGCACTAACAATACTATTTTGTTTGTTGTATGTAGGGTCCCTATGAGCCAAACACCATTTCATTTCCACAGCACCTAACAACAACAATATATGTTTACATCTTTTCTCCCTTCTTAGTAATTGTATTTCTTCCATGTGTCTCTCAAATTATGTTTCTTTTTAGCTTTTTTGTTAATCTTGGCTTAACATTTGTTTTAAGTATCTTCAGTATATTTTTCTCCAGAATCACCTTTCTTTCAGCCAATTTATCCACTCATCTCTTTCTTATTTACTTTTAGCTAGTACATTCTATATGCCAGATATTGACATGAAATGTCCACCCAAATTTTTTGGAAATTCAAAAATCTCATGTCATTCCAAAGGAGGCTACACTTGAGATTGAAAGAAAGGTTGATATTAAGAAAGAAAAACAGAATTATTTGCTGCAAAATCAGATTTATAGCCATCTATGTAATGAATTATTTAAATTCACATTTGTACTACAAACAACTTGGTCATGACTAAATGCCTAATCTGCTTTGTGGCTGGGTTCAGATATTACTGGAAGGAGCTGGTGACATACCTTCAGTAGAATTTCCCCTATTAACATTTAAATAACTCCACAGTTTTACCACAATTTGAGATAATAGTTGATTAAATTAAAGAATATGTTTAGGGTGATTCACAAAGAGTGGTACCTAAAAATTGTGTATAGTGGAAAAGATAATTAGTTCATAAGAGATAAAAGATCTATTAATTCTTGAAGTGTTCATAGCACTCCATTTGTATAATGAAAGATAAAATAATGATTACATTGGAAGTGTTAATGACAAATTGGTTTCTTTCTTTCTCTATGGGTAGAAAGTCAGCAATATCCCATACAATTCCTTAATCCATTTGAATCTCCTTTCTGCTTTGTTTTTGAGCTTAAACTCTATCTTTATATATTCTTGCAACAATATAGCCAGTATTACTTTATTATTTATCCAAAATTTTATTTAGTACAATTTGCGTAGAAAGTATGAATTCTTCAGGGAAACCAGTAATGTTTAGTACTAGATTAAGAATAAAAAAAAAAAATCAAGCCAAGCCAAGCATTGTGATATATGCCTGTAATCCTAGTGAATCAGGAAGCTGAGGTAGGTAGATTATGATTTTGAGGCAACAGGCAGGCAGCCTGTACAACTTAGTGAGACTCCATCTCAAAAAATAAATGACAAAAGGGAGCTAGAAATACAGTTCAGTGGTAGAGTACTTGCCTACCACATGCAAAGCCCTGTGTTCAAGCCCCCAGTACTGTAAACAAACCAAAACAAAGAAATAAACAAACAAACAAAAAGAACTTCACAATATTGATTAATAAAATGATTAAACACATGCAAAACAAGGACCAGGATAAAATATAATTTATTTTTCTTTTCTTTGTTTTTTAAAATTTTATTTATTTATTTACTTTGTAGTACCAGAGGTTGAACCCAGAGCCTCACATATGCTTTGCAATCAATCTACCACTGAGCTGAACCCTCAGCCAATTTTTTATTTTTTATTTTGAAGGTTTCACTAAATTATGCAAGCTGCCACTGGCCTTGAACCTGTGAGCCTCTTGCCTCTGCCTCTTGAGTGACTAGGATTACAGGCATGACCCACCATGCCCTGCTAAAATGCAGTTTATTTTAATGCCTGTAATTGATTAATATGGTTTTCAATGCAAGAATGTCTTTTGACATCACACTTTTACTTAGGAAAATTGTATATTTTCACTGTATTTTATACATACATCATAAATAGTATAGCTTATAGTTAGTATCTTATGGTTAGTTGTTATATATAATATATACATACATATATATATATATATATATATATATTTGCCTTATGTTTAGTACCAAAATAAATTCACAATATTACCATGTTTCTAAGATAGCATTAATTCACTGATTAAATCAGAGATTATGAGTGAAATACATGTGCATTCATATATGTAATAATTACATATTTAAATTTTTTATAAAGTAAGAAATTGTTTTGAGAAAATAGAAGTCTAAAGCAAACATCAAAAGAATATTAGATTTAAAAGCTGGGTGCAGTGGCACATACCTGTAATCCCAGCAGGAGGCGGAGGCGGGAGGATCACAAGTTCAGGACGAGAGGCAGTCTGTGCAATTTTGCGAGACCCTGTCTCAAAAAGTAAAAAACAATGGGCTTGTGGCACAGCCAGTGGTCCAGCACTTGCAAAGCATGCAGGTGCAAGGCCCTAGGTTCAATCCCCAGTACCGCAAAAAAAAAAAAAATGTGTGTGTGTGTGTGTGTGTGTGTGTGTGTGTGTGTGTGTGTATAGGCTAAGGGTACAGCCTAGTGGTAACACACTTGCAAAGTATGTGCAAGGCCCTGGGCTCAACCTCTGCATACCACAAAAATAAAAAAGAATATTAGATTTTAAAATATATTCTCCAATAAATAAATATAACTAAGTAAATGAATAGAGGCTTTGTTTCAAGATGAATATTAATATAAGACAAGTAGTGTTTTTATTGTCAAGTGTTATGACCAAGACAATAAATCTTATGTTGCAAGTAATAGTAGTAAGGGATAGAGTTCTTTAAACAATATTTTACACTGATATTCCCTATATACTGAGAGCATGTTATTTTTAGTTATTTTTAGTAACATTATTGACAGTTGAGTAGACTTGGATGAGGATAGATCAGATGCATTTTGACTATATCACAATTACTAACCATCAATTTCTATTTAGCTCTAATTTTTTTCTTTTTTTATTTGAGAAAGATTTAAAAACTTGCATATAACAAACACTTTGCCACTGTAATAGCTAAGCTATTAATGCCACTTAAATTAGGTGGCATAATATTCCAAATTTTGTTTTTCAGAAAACATGTATACAGTTTTTATGTGCTAAATTGTGAAATCATCAAAAATAAATATGTTCAAGTCCTAACCTCTAGTAGTACCACTACTCATGACTTTGTTTGGAAATAGAACTTTTATATAGGTAATAAAAATGAAAATATTAAGGTTAACCATTATCCGTAATGACTAGTGCTTTCCTTTTTTATTTAAAAAGTGAAATTTGAACACATGTAGACAGAGGCAGAAATGGAATTATGCTGCCACAAAACAAGGAATATCTGGAACTATAAAAGCTGAAAGAGATAAAGAAGGATAATTTGTCTGCAATTTCAAAAGTAACCAAGCCCTAACCATATCTTGTTTACAGAGTGCCAGCCATCAGAACTGTGGGAAAATATATTTTTGTTGTTCTAATCCACACCATTTGAGAGACTTTTTTATGATAACCCTGGGAATCCAATACAGTAGGATAACCCTGGGAATCCAATACAGTAGGAATTGAGACAAGAAAATAGTTTCATTGTCAAAATAGAATAAGGAACATACTTTTACTGTAAGCAGAAATGAAGGTTATCTCAGTGGCTTATGGTATTAATATTTGTTTTAATGCACCTAGAAGGAAAATAAAAAAATTCTAAAAATATTTGTCGGTGGAGCAAAATTTTTCCACAGTTGGTCATGTCACGTAGCTGCTGTATGGAATCTAGCTTAGCAAGTACAAAAATACCATGTGTAAATTAAAGAATTGGCATAATACTTGGAAATTTTATGCAAATTATTGTCCCCAGATTAAGTCAATGCACCCTTTTTGTGGAAAGGAACAGTTACTGGGGATTAACACCCAGGTCTCTTGCATACTATTCAAGTACACTCTCACTGAACTATATTCCCAGTCAATGCAATTTTAAATTCTGCTTTATTCTTTACCCTTAATATAAGTTCACAGTAAAAGTTGTTAAGGTGCCTGTTGTACTCTTAATGGTAAATATCAGCCTGTGAACTTTTTCTTGAAAATACCTTACGAAATCAGACACTCAGATTGGCAAGAATAGCTCCAAGAACATAATACTGCATTAGTTTCAAGAATCTGCCTGTCAGGTAAATATAAAAGAAAACAAAATGCAGCAATTTTAAATATTTGATTGAACACACTTTATAATAAAACTGATTTCTCCTTGAATGTTTCGTAGAATAAGTAAAGAAGCCAAAATAGTATATTTTAAACACCAAAAATAAGAAAAACATATTCCCACAAAAAGTTACATAATTGTATTTTCATAATACACTAAAATCAAATGCACATTTGATATTAAAAAGTAGCAGAACTCTATGTTTATTTTGTTCTTTATATTATTTTTGCTGTCAGAGATTATTATTTCTTTATCAAATACATGTCTACTTCTAAAAAGGCAAATAGCTAATGTTGCCATCTGACTTAATGCTAGCCATGGAATATAACTGGAAGGAATGAAAATTAATGCAAGATTTAGCCTTTAAAAATGTACCCAAAATGTTCTTACAATGAGCACCATTCCCAGCAAGATTTTGTAAACTACATGTGAAATTGTTGATTCGTGTGGTATAGAAAGAGTCAGAATCCTTGAATTGTCATTTGTGGAAGAACTGCTGACCTAGCACAGATCTATGACCTATTACTTAGACAAAATTAATCAACCAACAGTTCAGTTACATCTGTTGTAGCAGCTTGTTTTACTTTCACTAAAAACTTTGTCATTTTGTGATAAAATGAGACATACCTAAAATGTTAGTTTATATTTTGAAATTCACCTTAAAAATATTCATTTATTACATTTATTGAATAATTGTAATGTGTTAAATTCTTGCAGATACAGCAATAAACAAAAGACAAAAATTATTCCTGAAGTTTTCTTTCACTAAGGTTGTTGGAAATGCTGCAGTGTTAGAACAAAGCAAATGAGCACATAAAATGTACAGATATTAAGTGCCATAAAATATAGTAGAAAAATAAAATGTCACTGTATTAGCTTATACTACACTGTGGTAAAGTACCTGAAAGTAACAACTTGGAGGGGGGATATATTTTGTCATGGCAGAGCAGCTAGCAGCAGAGTCTGTGGCACAAGACTTAACATCATGGCATCAGGAAGCAGAGAGAAGAGGAACCTGGGATCCAGGCTAAAACTTCAAAAAGCCCACCCCTAGTATTCTTGTTTTGCCAGCTATGTCCCACCTCTCAAAGTTCCACAGCCTCCCAAACAATGTCGCCACCTGGGAATATACATTTAAACACATCACCTTTTGGGGGACATTTTAGATTCAACCATAACACTTCTCCTCTAACCCTCAAAGGTTCATGGCCATCTCAAAATGCAAAATGTGTTTAGTACAACTTTGAGAATCCTCAAAGTCTTAACATTCCTAACAGTGTTCAGAAGTTCATGCCCAAAGTCTCTGCTGAGATTCAAGTCAATCTTAGCTGTGAGCCCTTGCAAAACAAACACTGAACAAACAAACAAAGAAACAAACAAACAAACCCGGGTGGCATACTATCAACATATTGTGGCACAAGGCAAGTATTCCCATTCCAAAAGAGAGCAATAGGACCACAATGAGGAACGTAAAAGTAAAATCTAACTGCACAAACAAATCCTCTAGCTACATGTCTGGGATCTGACACACACGGTGGCATCATTTGGGCTGGCACAATTTTAGGCCCATCACTATGGCCTTGTAGTCTGGGTCACACATAGCCCTCTTGAGTTAGGTCTACTGTTGTAGACAGCATTCCTTGATAATGCTTCAAAGTTCTGGCATCTCCAACATCCTACACTCTCCATTGCAGCTGATACCTCACCTGCAAAGTTTCACATGCCACCTACCAAGGAGCACTTCACAGGGAATTTGATACTGGTACACATTGCCCGGCCTTGCAGATTATTCTCTGGAACTTTGGTGGAAGCCTCCATGACCTATAACTCTTGCCTCTGAATGCCTGCAAAAACAGCACCATGTGAATGATACCCAAGTTCGCTGCCAGCTCAAGTCATAGATGGCTCCCATTGGACCACAGCTGAAGCAATGGCCTCTGTCTGGGAGGCTGACCCTGGGACAACATATTCATCTGTTGTTCTTTTCCAGCAGGTCACTTTGGAGACCCTGGCTTTTCAGATACTCTCTTCTCAAAGGAAAGTCTTTTAAATGAGTTTGAAGTTTACATTCTAGAGCCTTAGATGGGAGGGCTCTGGCCAACTCCTGCTTTACATTTCTATCATTCCAATGCAGTGTGCTGCTCTACCTCTCCTTAAAGGCACTTACATCTTCAACAATTACAGCTTACTTGCCTGAATTTGTGTTATCCACAACTTTAAACCTATGGCTTATTCCTAGTCAAACTACTCATTTTAAAAATATTTCTGATCTATGATTGCAAATTTTTCATCATATATCTGACTAAAAGCATCAAGTATTAATCAAGCCACTTCCTCAGGGCTATTCTGTCTTGACATTTCTTCCACTAAGTTAATTAGTCCATTATTTTTAAATTCAGCCTTCTCAATTATTTAGAATATGGACAAACTACAACCTCTTTGCCAAAATGTAACATGCTTGGCCTTTAGTCCAATTGCCAATAGTGTCTTCATTTCCCATTGAAGCCCTGTGAGGCCCATCTTTAAGTCCACATTTCTGTCAGTGGTCTCATCATCCAAAATCCCATCAGAAATGCCCATTAAGCTCTCCTCACAGCATTCTGTGGCTTTGCTAGCCGACATCTCCAAACTCATCGAAACTCCTCCCACAAAAAGTTTCAATGGTTTAAGAATCACTTTGTCAGGTTTTCATGTAGCAATGATCCCACTCTTGGGACAAGTTTTCTGTGTTAGTTAGCTTACACTTTGTATGGCAAAATACATGGAAAAATAAAAAAATTAGGGGAGGAAAAATGTGATTTGAAGCACAATATTGACAATGTTTGTGGGGTGGCATGGCAGAGCAGCCAGTAGAAGGCCCATGGTGGAGGACCTCATATCATGGCATCAGGAAGCAAAGATAACCAGAGACAACCAGAACCTGGGATCCAGGCAAAAGCCTCCATCAGCCTGTCCCCAGTGACCTACTTCCTTCAGTTAGGCCCCATTTCCCAAAGTTCTACAGCATCCCAAATATAGCCACCACTTGGGGATTTAGTCTTCAAACTCATGATGTTTGGGAGGGATTTTAGATTTAAAAATGGCAGCCATGTGGACTTAGTAGAGTTGTGAGGAAATTGTGAATTTATTAAGTCAGTCAGGAGGATAAAGAGGCCATTTGAATATTTTGAGAAAAAAATTGTGAATGATCAAATATCAGGGAAAATTTTCCTAAGGAAAACACATTTCTTATATACCCAAAGATCAGTCAAATTCTAAACAGAGGTGCAACAGTGAAATCAGTTATGAAATAACAGAAAAGTGATGAGATCTAGTCATACCAAGAACCTAGGAACCATTGTCTAAGAAAGGCAATGCCTTTTGCTCTCAGGAAAATGGAAGAAAGTTACAATGTTTACATGGAAAATTTGTATATATATAATAT
>VMDO01036529.1:0-15075 GCA_007922755.1 Pedetes capensis
GTCTATTGAATATACCATGGACTGCCAAAAGAACCAACAAATCTGTCCTAGAAGTGCAACCAGAGTGCTCCTTGGAAGCAAGAATGGCCAGACTGCGTCTTACATATTTCAGACACGTAGTCAGGAGAGATCATTCCCTGGAGAAGGACATCATGTTTGGGAGAAGTGGCAGGTCAACGCAAAAGAGGAAAACCCTCCACCAGCTGGATTGACACAGTGTCTGCAACAATGGCCTTAAACATAAATAAGATCGTTTGCCTAGCACAGAATCAGCAAGTGTTTCCATCTGCTGTACATAGGGTCACTATGAATCAGACTCAACTCAATGACACCTAACAACAACAACAAGAACCTGGACAAATGCTTGATACATAGAAAGTGCCCAATATATAGTTTTGAATAAATTAATCATTCACTTCTGATCTTTAATTCCTTCTTCTGAAGATTAATTCATTAGAACCCTCTCTATTGCCATTCTCTCAATGTATTCTTCTTCCTACTTCAGACTATTTCAAACTAGACCAACACTTTTCCTTTATATAATCATTTCACCCTTTCCCCACATAAAAACACATACATCCAAATAAAACACACATCCAAAAAATACTTTTGTTTGTAACTAAGTTTAGTTAAGGCCAGAGAAGAACTATGATATACATCTTAACAGCAACCACTTTAATCACTGCAAAATATCAATCTATGAAAAAATAGAAGAAATTTAAAGTGATAAAATATTTGATGATTAAAAGAAATTATACTGTGTTGCAGTTGTGGTAATGAAATTGTGCTGCATGTATAGTTACACAGGTATAAAATCATATATAAAAGCCAGATATATCATTATATATAAATATATATTTATGTGTTTATATATTTCATATACATAATATGTATTAATTATATATATATGTATAATCAAGGGGCTTTATATTTTGGCAATATATGAAGAACATTTATTCAATTTTTCCAAAATGTTATAAACTTCCTCTTTAAAATATAATTTAATAAAATAAAAAAGATATTTTAGGTATTCCCTCCCCTTGAATCTAGAAGTCTAGTTTCCTCACTTGTGTCTTGATAGCTCCTCTCTCCTCTTTCCTTTATCATTTCCTTCGTCTCTTTCCTTTTATTTCAGTAACAACAGTAAGAAAGCAAGATAGGTATTTTTTTTCATTATGATGATCAAAAATATATCTTTCCAGCCTTTAACTCTAACACCAGATCTCCCTTTAGTTATTCTAACTCACTTTGAACATTGGAAATAAGTTTTATATTTAGAATTTACTATGTCCCAGACATATTCTAAGTGTTCTTGCATGCATTACAGCACTTAATCCTCACCATTCCCTATGATAAATGGACAATTAATTGTATTCCATTTCATGCATGAGGAAACTGTATGACAGAGAGATTAAGGAATTTGCCTAATTCACGTAACAAAAAAGTAGTGGAACTAGGATTTGAATCCAGACATGATTTCAGTTAAATACCCCATGCTATGTTTTTGCTGTTGTTAGGTGCTGTAGAGTCAAGTCTGACTCATAGTAACCCTATGTACAACAGAGGGAAACACTCCCAAATACTGTGCCAGGCACATGATCCTTTTCAAGTTTAAGGCCACTGCGCAATTTCTGTGCCAATCCATCTAGTTGAAGTCTTCCTTTTATTTTGTTGACCCCCCTCTCTCCCAAAAATGATGTCCTTCTCCACAGACTGGTCCTTTCTGACAACATGTCCAAAATATGTAAGACACAGTCTAGCCATCCTTGTTTCCAAGAAGCACTCTAGTGGCACGTCTAGGATGGACCTGTGTTTGCAGGATACCCAACTTTGCTTGCTGAAAGAAGGATTTGAAACATTTACTGATGCAGATCAAAGAACACAACATTCAGTATATATTGCAAATTGACATCAAGAAAACAAAAATCCTTGCAGCTGGGTCAGTGTACAGCATCCTAATAAATGGAGAAAAGACTGAGGTTGTCCAAGATTTTGTGTTACTTGGTTCTACAATCAACACCAATGGAAGCAGCAGTGAAGAAATCAAAATACACATTGTTGTGGGAAAAGCTGTGACAAATAACCTCTTTAAACTTTTAAAAAGTAAAAGTACCATGCAGTACTAGCACTGTAATTTAAATACTTTTAGATGAGCCTCTCCAAGAGAGAGGTCACCCTCTTTTTACAGCGTCACTGAGTTGGGGAAAGAGATGATTCAATTCTTTTTCCAGTTACATATTTACTTCATTGACAGATACATGACCTAGAAACATCACTTAATATCCCTAAAGACAATCTATATTTTTTTTCTAAAATCCCTTTTACCATTTCACCTCATATATTTCAAATAACTCACATTTTGTTATATCACATTCATATTTTACATGCTAATAAGTGAGTGAGGACTACTTACCAGAATAGATAAGCTTTCAACCTTAATTATCTTCAAAACTATGGAAAGCAAACAAGTCCCATAGGCTATACTAGTATATTGAAATGGTAATTAGCTTGTAATAAAGGTAATAAACTCTCACAAATGTGAAACAGAGTCATGTTTCGTTGAATTAGTTATACTGTCTGAGAATCGATAAATCAATTCCTAGTTAATTATATGCTTCAGCTTTTATTTTGTCTCTTCTGAAAATGCACACCTGTGCTCATAATTATTTATTGGAAATTTTTAATGTACACCTTAATGTGATTCATTCTGACATGCTTTTCTTTGTGACATTTCCATATATGCATTTTGTTGTACATTATTCATATAGGTTCCCCCTTACCCTCTTTTACGCTTCCTACTCCCATCCCACCCCCCATCAAAGATTTCTCTACCATTTGCTTCTCTTTTTATGGTAATATTTTTCTACATATCCTTGGGTTTCAGTTCTGTTTAAGATAGAAACTTTTTCTGCAGTGAACTTTCTTTTTACCTTGTCAGAACTATCTTACACCAGTAAGATGGCCAAGATCAATAAAACAAATAACAACAAATGCTGGCGAGGTTTCTGAGAAAAGGGAACACTCTTACATTGCTGGTGGAGCTGTAAATTGGTCCAACCACTGTGGAAATCAATATGGAGGTATCTTAAAAAACTAAAAATCTACCATATGACCCAGTTATCACACTATTGGGAATTTACCCAAAGGGAGATGTGTCATCATACCACAGAGACACCTACATCTCTATGTTCAATGCAGCACTTTTCACAATAGCAAGGATATGGAATCAACCAAAATGCCCTTCAACAGAAGAATGGATAAAAAAAAACTATGGTACATAAACACAATGGAATACTACTCAGCAATCAAGAAAAATGAAACAAGGCCATTCACAGCAAAATAGATGGAAGTGGAGAAAATTATTTTAAATGAACGAACATGAGCTCACAAAGAGAAATACCACATGTTTGCACTCATATGTGGGAGCTGACTCAAAATTATAAGAATGAAAATATCCTATACAAATGTCAGATCATAATAAAAGAAAAAAAGCTAAGAATGGTAATAGTTCTGACATAATTTTTATTAGAAGAAAAGATGAATTTTCAGCATTTTATATAATATCTATCATGTTCAGCCACCATAGGAACTATGTATGTTTTTGGATACATCTAAAGTATACAACTTAGGACAAAATAATGCAGGTAAGAAAGAATTTATATGTTGCTATTTTTGAGTTTCCTTTAGCAGTGTCTTTCTGAGAAGTGAAGTTAAAGACAAAGGATTAGTTGACATTCTCAGGAAGCTTTTTATCAATAAAAATAGTTATAAGTGCTCTCAGAAAATTTATATTTTCCTCATATTTCCAAGTGAAATTATTCAAAATAGTTTCTTCCCACCCATTTTATCACAAACCATAGCATTCTGACTTAAATTATAACTAATCCATTGAGAAGGTACAAAGTTTAGGTACCTTACTTTACAATTTGACTTTCAGATCCTAGCTCGATATATTGCTGCTGCTGTTATTGTTGTTAAACACACATTAGTTGGTATGTGACTCATAGTGACCATATGCACAACAGTAGAAACAGTATTGTTAGTGCTTCTCTGCTATTCATAGGGTTTTCCATGGTAGATTTCTGGGAGTGGGTTGCTGCATCCTTTTCCCAAACCTACACTACCTGGTGTTCCCAGGTGGTCTCCCACCCAAATACTACCAGGCCCGACCCTGTTTAGCCTTCAAGGTCTGACAGGATCAGACACCACAGAGGTATGGCTGTAGGAAATTCTATATACACTCCCCCAAATTTGTAGTTCTGCAATTTGAATGGTTTTCATGGTCCTGTATTTCTTTTGACTCCAACATGTAAGTTCTCACTATTGCATGCCTGATTATTACCTTTCCATAAATAATTATCTCTTAGATAAAATACTGTTGTTGTTCTTAGGTACCTTCCAGTCATGTCCGATTCACAGCGACCTTCATAGGGTTTTTGATGGCTGACTGCTTTGGATTGCTTCAGGAGTGTATTCCTACATCTTTCTCTTGTATTGGTGGTGCTGGGGATCAAACCCAGGACCTCAGAGGCAATCCCCAATCAGCCATTGAAAATCCTAAAAGGATTACTATGAGTAAGACCTGACTAGATGGCCCTTAACAATAACCACTAACAGGTATAATACTACTATGATCAGAAACTCAATCTAAACTATGTTTAAAGTACAATTTTTACTAAAAATGTGCATACTGAAAAAGTGAAAATATAACACATAGCCTAATGAATTTTTATAAGTTGATGATGAACATCTGTACAGCACACAACTAAGCAAATAAATCAGTAGCATCTTTGGGACTGCAATGTCTGTCAGAAAGTTTTGGCTTCACTCATGCTGGTCCATCAGAAACTGAGAACGCATCTATCCAAGCTCTGCAGCTCCAGGAATGCAGCACCCAGTGGCTACAACTCCAACAAAAACTGAGCTCACCTGGCAGGATCTTTTAGAGCAGATCTCCTTGCCAGCCCAGGGTTTTGAGATTGCAGATACTAATGCAAAAACCCTCAATAACACTCAAGCTTGTCCATGCAATCTAGGGAAAGGACTCATGCATGTTCTTCAGCTCTATGGCTATAACCACCAATATCACATAAGCCTTGTCTCCATCAGAGCTTTCACTGTGGGACCTAGGGGCATTTCCACCCAGGCTCTCCAGCTCCAAGATTGCAGATACCAAAGTTGAAAGCCTCACCATCACCTGTTAAGGTTTCCACTTCACAGGATGTACATATCAATACTACCTGCCCAAATCTTATCTGAACATGCCAGATAAAACCTTGGGAACACATCCTCAATAGCCAGTAGACTTCAGAACACTGGAGCCAAAAGCCCTGAAACCACTTTGTTTGTTGCCTGGCATATGGAAAAGGTATCATCTGTGTTCCGCAGCTATGCAAAATTAGCTAACCATGCCACAAGCCACAGCACAACTATAATCACCCCACACGACCTAGGAAAGTTCCCTTTTATATTTCAAAGCCTTGAGTCTTCAGCTACTGGTACCATAAACCAAAGCACCTCTTGTGTTCATCTAGAAGCAACCAGGAAAGTCCACATTATACCCTGTAGTTCCAGAATTGTGATTACTGGCATCATAAATTCATGCATCTCCCATATTTGTTCTGATAACTGTGGCAAAGTTCACCTTCATATCCTGTGGTTTGGGAACCATGGCTGCTGATGCCACAATCCTTGGCATCACCTGTGCCTTCCCTGAGGGACCTGCAGATATTCCTATACACATATCTTACCAGTAAGACTATCACAGTCCAAGGACTATCAAGATTTGGCTCTGTGGAGCCTGAAGACACACACCTTTGGAAGCCTATGACTCCTGCAAAATTATGCAGCTACCTTTATGAACAGCTGCAATATGGTCTATTATGCCACACATAGATGCTGTTTATATCAATAAAAGATAATGAAATCACACACAGAGACTATTCTTTGAGCTCCTCTATAATCAAACCCAATAGGCCTATTCACTGAAGTCATTCCATATAAATAAAAAATATTTTCTTAAATAAGTTACTTTATAAAATTGTAAGAAATATGTTACCCTAGATATATAGATATCAAAATAAATGTGCAACACACATGAATAGAAGCATGAAATGTTCAAAGAAGAAAGATAATTTTCCAAAAATAGACCTCAATTTGAAGGAAATCTATGAAGTACCTGAAAATGAATTTAAGATGATAACCTTAAGGAAATTCAGTGAGATGAAAGGGAATGCAGTTAACATTACAAAAATGAAACAATAATTCACAATATGAATGAGAAATTCATCAAATAGATAGAATGAAATTTTAATAACTAATCAGGATTCCTGGAATTAAAAATGTCAGTCAATGAATTGAAAAACAGAATAGAAAGCTTCCATTATAGACTAGAAAAATCAGAAGAATTTCTGAACTCAAAGGTATGTCTTTTCAATTAAAGCATTAAGACAAAAAGAGGAAAAAAATTAAAGAGTAAAGAAAACCCACGAGACTTGTGAAATATCATTAACTGAATAAACATTCTCATTATAAAAATTCCAGAAAGTGAAGAAAATGTGAAAGGCAATTAAAATATACTTCATGAAATAATAGACAAAAACTTTCCAAATGTTCAAAGAAATACAGACACTCAGATTCAAGAAGCTCAAAATATCCCAACTAGATTCAACTAAAATAGATCTTCACAAAGACATATAATAGTCAAAATATTGAAAGCATAACACAAAGAGAGAATCCTAAAAGCAGCAAGAGCAAATCATCAAGTTACCCATAAGGGAAGGTCCATTATGCTTACAGATTTTTGAGCATTAAACCTTAAAAGCCAGAAAAGAATGACATAGTACATTTAAAACACTTTTAACATTTAAACATTTAAAAAGAAAAAAGAAAACAAAAACAAAAAATGAATCTGCCATGCAAGAATATTATACTCAGTAAAATTATCCTATAAAACTGAAGGAAAAATAAAATCATTCCCAGATAAGCAGAAGTTAAGGTAATCCATCACTACCTTGTAAGAAATACTTAATGAAAGGCCAGCCATTGTTGCAAAGACAATAATCCCAGCATTTGAAAGTCTGAGGCAGGAGGATCATGAGTTTGAGAGCAGCCTAGATTATATACATCCTGAGCTACATATCAAGAGTGTGTCTCAAAATAATCAAACAAATAAATACTTAAGGGAGTCTTACACTAGAAATAAAAAGATGATAGCTACTATCATGAAAACACATGAATAACCCAAACTCACTAGAGGAACAGATAAGTGAAAGGGAAGAGAATCAAGTATAATGGAAAATGACTAAATCACAAAAATATAACAGAAGTAGAAGGAACAAAACATATATTAAACAAGCAGAATAAAATTGACAAATGATGGGGAAGTTCATACATTTTAATAATAATCTTGAAAGTAAACAGACTACACTCACTAATCAAAAGACAGATGAGCTAAATGGATTAAAAAAATTATATTCTCCTTATCAAAACCTCACTTCACTGGTAAAGATACATATGGAATAAAATTGAAGGTTGGAAAATGATACATCATACAAATTGAAACTAAAAATGAGCAAATAATCTTATCAGATAAAACAGACTTTAAATTAAAAAAACTATGAAATGAGACAAAGGTCATTGTATATTGATAAAAAGATCAATTAAACAAGATGGCATAACAATTATATATACAAAATTGGGCTGAGGTTTGGCTCTGTTGGTAGAGTTCTACTCCACATTCTCTGAGCACCCAGGTTCAATCCCCAGCACTGAAAACATGGAGGACATAGCAATCTACTCCTGAAGCAATCCTGAAAAACTTAGTCATTGAAAACCCTATGAGGGTCACTATGAGTCAGACCCAGTTGGATGGCACTTAACATCATATACACAGATATATAGATATATATAGACAGAGAGATAGATACAGATATAGATATAGATATATGTATGTATGTATAGATATAGATATCTTACATAATATATATAATTGTGTATATATAATATATAATTATATAATATATAATATGGCATATATAATTGTATACATATAATTGTTATGCAATCTTGCTAAATATATATATATATGTGTGTGTGTGTGTGTGTGTGTGTGTGTGTGTGTGTGTGTGTGTGCATTTATTGCAAGACCATGTAAGTAAATAAAGTAATATCAGATTTAAAGGGAGAAATAAGAGGGTCATGAGACGGTTATGAGGAAGTTAATGGGAGCAATGTACAATGAAATGCATGTGGGGAAATGTCATAATGAGACCCATTAAGTTTGACATTAAAAACTACTAATAAAAAAGTTAGAAAGGGGGGAAACAGAGGCACAAGTAAATCACTAGTTCATAGATATTCCAAAACAATAAAAAAGGGAGAAATAGGCCCTAATACATTAATAGTGGGAAATTTCAACACCCCACTTTTTTCAATGGACAGGTTATCCAAACTAAAAACAAAAAGGCACATTTGAGTTTGACCGTACTGTAGACCAAAGAGATCAAACACACATTTACAGAATATTTCATCTGACAGCAGGAAAACACATTGATTTAATTGTTACATGGAACATTTACCAAGGTAGATTATATGATATGCCACAGATCAAATTTCAATAAATTTTTAAAATTTGAAATTACATCATGGATCTTCTCAGAACACAATGGAATAGAACTATAAATTAACAAGAAGAAGAACAGAAAGTGTACAAATACCTGGAAATTGGATAACATGATCCTATATGACCAAAGAGTAACTAAAAATTTTTAAAACAAAATTTTAAAATTTCTAAAAACTAGTGAAAACAAAAACAAAACATAGCAATGTATGTGGAATAAAGCAAAAGTAGTAATGAGAAGGAATTTTATAGCAATAAATACATACATCAAAAATATCAGAAAGATATTAAGTAAACAAGGCACCTCCAAAGACTTAGAAAAGCAAGAAGAAAACAAACTCAAAAACTAGTGGGGGAGAAATAATTAAAAATCAGAACATAAATAAATAAAATCAAAACTAACAACAACAAAAAATAATGGAATAAAGTTCATTTCCTGACAGAATAGACAAAATTGAAATACCCTTGGAAAAAAGTATTAGAAAGATCTAAACTTTAGAAAAAAGAAAGAAGACCAAAATAAACAAAATCAGAAGTGGACAGGGAGACACTACAACTGATAACACTGAAATACAAAAAACTTATAAGAAACTACTGTAAACAATCATCCTCTACAAACCTGGAAAACCAAGAAGAAATAAATGAATTCTTGAGCACATGCAACCTATCAAAATTGAATCAAGCAGAAATTTAAAATCTAAGCAGATCAATAATGGGTAATGAGACCGAACACACAGTGGAGAAAAGATAGTCTCTTCAATAAATAGTGTTGGCAAAAATGCATATGCCAAAGAATGAACCTGGATTCTGCTTTCTCACATAAAGAAAAATCAACACACAATTGATCAAAGGCCTAAATGCTAACCCTGAAAGTTTGAAAATACTACAAGATTACATAGGGGCAACATTTCCAGATATTGGTGTAGGCAATAATATTTTAAAATAATACCTCACGAAACAGGCATCAAAAGTAAAATATAAAAATGGAATTATATCCAACCAGGAAGCTCTGCACAGCAAAGGAGGTATTGAAAGAATTAAGAGACAACCTACAAAATGGGAAAAAATATTTGAAATCTATTCATCCAACAAAGGATTGATATCTAGAATATATAAGGAACTCAAAAAGCTGAATATCAGGGAAAAATATCTGCCTCAAAATGGGCCAGGAAACTAAACAGACACTTTTCAAAAGAAGAGGTAAAACTGGTCAACAAATATAAGAAGAAAAGCTGAATTTCACAGATTATCAAAGCAAGACAAATTGAAATTAGAATGAGGTATCATCTCACCCCAGTTAGAATATCTATCATTAAAAAGGAAAAAAATAGCCAGGCCCAGTGTCTCCTGCCTGTATTCCAGCAGCTCAGATGGCAGAGGCAGGAGGATCACAAATTCAAGGTCAGAGATAGCCTGTGTAGCATAGGGAGACCTTTGTCTCAAAATAAAAAGTTAAAAATGGGCTATGAGCTGGAAGTTCGGCCCAGTGGCAAAGCACTTGCAAAGCATATTTGAGATGCTGGGTTCAACAAACAGTACCGAAAAATAAAAATAAAAACTAAATAAATATATAAAAGAATAAAAAATGCTAGTGGGAATGTGGGGAAAAACCTTTGTCCACTCTTGATGGAAATGTAAATTAATATAGTCATTATAGAAAACAACACAGAGGTTCCTCAAAACACCAAATATAGAACTACCATGTGATCTACAATTCAATTACTGAGGATATATCCAAAGGAGATTAAATCATTATACAAAAAGATAGTTGCACTCCCAAGCATATTGCAGCTCTATTCACAATGACCAAAGTGTAGAATCAACCTAGATATCATTCAGTATATGAATGGATAATGAATATGTGATATGTGTATACTAATGAATACTATTCAATCATAAAAAATGAAATTCAGTCATTTTCAGGAATAAGGATGGAACTGCCAGATGTAGAAAGACACAAACTACATATTTTCAATTATTTATGGAAACTTATAAGTAAATTTTGTACAAGAATAGAGAAATAGTGTTCTCTAAAGACTTGGAAAGGGGATGCAAAGAAGTTCAATAAGGGAAGCAAGGTGCGGTTGCACATGCCTGTAATCCCAGCAACTCAGGAGGGGGAGACAGGAGGATCGCAAGTTTGAGACCAGAGGCAGCCTGTATAACTTAGCTAACCCTGTCTCAAAAAGTAAAAAATGAGCTGGGGATACAGCTCAGTGGTCTAGCACTTGCAAAGCACGCAAGCCTGAGGCCCTGGGTTCAACCCCCAGTACCTCAAACAAACAAACAAACAAACAAACAAACAAACGAATGAATGAACCAAAACACAAAGTAGATGAATTACTTCTAGTTATTGTTTAGCACATTAGTGGCTACTGGTTAAAACTATCTATGATATATTTCAAAGTGTAAAAATGAAGGAAAAGAAAGAAGAGTAGGAAATTCCCAATGCAGAAAGATTAATGGTTGAACATATGAAAATTCTTATCCTGATTATATTATGTATTATATACTTGTATATACTTGTATCCCATAAAGATGTACAAATACTATGCTTCAATAAAAAATATGGATTAAAAACGTAAAACCTGAAACTGTAAAACACTTAGAAGCAAATACTAAGGAAAAGTTCCATCATACTGTGTTTGGCAATGATTTCATAGACATTACTCCAAAAACACAAGCAAAAAAGCAAAAATAAGCAAATAGACTACATCAAACTAAGAATCTTCTGAACAACAAAGGAAACTATCAAAAGAGTGAAAAGGTAACCTTTAAAATGATAGGAAATATATAGAAACCATATTCTGATAAGGTGCTAATACCTAAACTATATAAAGAACTACTACAACTTAATATTTAAAATTAACCCAATTCTGCCAGGCACAGTGGTGCACACCTGTCATCTCAGCAACAAAGGAGGCAGAGGCAAGAGGATGGAAAGTTTGAGGGAAGAGGCAGCTTGCATAACACTGAAAGACCTTGACTCAAAATAAAAATTTAAAAATGAGCTCGGAGTGCAATCAGTAGTAGACCACTAGCAAAGTATTTGTGAGGCCCTGGGTTCAACCACCAAATACCAAAAAATACTAATAATAACTTGATTTTTAAAAAGGCCAATAACTTCAATATACATTTCTCCAGACATTAAAATGCCCTCAAATTATGTGAACAATGTTCAACATCACTAGTCATCACATAATTATAAATCAAAGCATAATGGCATAATTCCGTGGATGTCAGTGATATAACAGACTCAGAGGTCCCACTTATTTTATTCTCACAAAAACAATGGTTTAACAATTATTCACTAAGGAAAATATCTCTGAGAGAGCTCCAAAGTACAATGAATAAGATGCAGCCAACTAATGAAGCTCAAAGCTGAGAATGGATGAATATAGTATAGTAGGAACCATATAAATTTTATCACCCCAAGCCCAGCCTGGAACAAGTGGATGTAAGAATGATACTCTTCACTGCCACTTCCGCTTGTAGAGAAAATCACATTGACATTAACAACAAAAGATTAATATGCTCAGGTATAAACTTAAAAATATAAGTGACTTATACATCTAAAATTATAAAAATATAAAAAGGTAAAACATCGATGAAAGAAGTTAAAGAAGACACACATGATGATGAGACAGCCCATGTCTGTGTAATGTAAGAATTCATATTTTTTAAATACGCACAATGCTAAAAGTGATCTACGAATTCAATGCAACCCATATCAAAATCCCAATGGATTTCTTTACAGAAATAGATACAACAATCTTAAAATTCACATGGACTCACAAAAGACCCAGAAGAGGCAAAGCAATCTCAAACAATAAGATTAAAGCTGGATGCTATTCCTAATTTCAAAATATATTATAAGGCTACATTAAATTTAAATGATATAATACTTAGACAGGCATAAAGAGCAATGAAATAGAATAGAAAGTCCAGAAATAAACATACCTTATATGGCAAACTGATCTTCAGTAAGTAAGTAATTCAAAAACACACAATTACAACAAGATAGTCTCTTCAACAAATGGTGTTGCGAAAACTAGACCCTACTTCACATCACATGTAAAAATCAATTCAAAATTGAGTGAAAACTTAAATTAAGACTATAAATCTCAGAACTTGATGGGTGTAGTGGTACATGTCTATAATCCCAGCTACTTGAGAGGCAGAGTTAAGAGGATCACACCTGAGGCCAGAGGCATCCTGCACAATTTAACAAGACCTTGTCTCAAAATAAAAACAAAAATATAAAGGTGTTAGGAGTACAACTCATTCATGGAGCATCTGAGTTCAATCACCTAATAATGCAAAAAAATTAGAATAAAACTTTATGACATTTCTCCAGGCAATGTTTATTTCTGGTGTGACACAGAAAGAAAAGGAAAAAAAGAAAAGTAAGGAAATATCTTATTTGTGGATGAATATAATGAAAGCAAATCTGTGGACTTAGAAAAAGAAGCCATTGGAAATTAGTAGAGGGAAAATATGAGTCCAGTCACCATTTTTATAGCACATTTCCACAAGAGGCTTCTTGACAGATTGCTCCTTGTTCATGCATATTGCTATGCTCTAGTCCAGGGTCTTACAATTAGCTTGTCTATTGTCTTCAGGTTCAAAGTTTCTGTATCTTTCAGAAATCTCTGTTGACTGCTTTAAAATGCATCTTTCTAAAATATAGCTCCTCAGCTCAAAGACTCTTTTACTTCACATTAAGTTTGCTTGGCCTAGCTCTACTCTCAAAACTTGTCATTTACTTGCCTTTAACATGGCTTTGTGTTGGAGACAAATATTGAATATGTCATGGACAGTCAAAAGAACCAACAGATCCATCCTAGAAGAAGTACAACCACTGTGCCCCTTGGAAGCAAGGATGGCTGGACTATTTCTGACATATTTTGGACATGCTGTCAAGAGGGACCAATCCCTGGAGCAGCATATAATGCTTGAAGAGTGGCAGGTCAATGAACAAAAGGAAAACTCTCAACTAGATAAATTGACTTAGTGACTGCAACAATGAGCTTAAACCTAAAAATGAACTGGCACAGAGTTGAGGAGTGTTTTGTTCTGTTGTACATATGTTGGCTATGAGTTGGACTTGACTCAATGGCACCTAACAACAGAGTTTCCTCTATTACCAGCATCTTACATCAGTGTAATGCACTTTTTTTACAATTGATGATGAGCCATATCTTGTTATTAACAGATATTCATAATTTTACAGTAAGGTTCACTCTGTATTGTGCCATGAATGGATTTTGATAAATGTGTAGTGACACATGCACAAATACAGTTTCATACAGAATAATTTCACTAGTCTAAATATCCTTTATGATATACCTATTTATATCTCCCTCCTTTAAAAATTCCTAGAAGTCACTGATTTTTATGCTTTCCCCATAGTTTTTCCTTTTCTAGGATATCATATAGTTGGAGGCTTTAAGCACGCAGTTTTGCAGATTGACTTCACTCACTTATCAATAAGTATTTGCAGTTCATCTTTAGTTTGTCATGACTTGAGAGGGCATTTCTTTTTATTGCTGAATAATATTATTATAATAATATATAGAATAGTTTCTTCATTTACCTGTTGAAGAACATTCTAGTTGCTTTCATGCTCTGGAAATTATGAATAAAATTACCATAAGTAGTTGTACAAAAGTACTTATTTATGCATAAGTTTCCACTTCAAGTATCAACTAGAGTGACTGCTTATTATATAGTGTTTTAGTCAGCTTTGTATCTCCAACAAACTACCCGAGAGAAATCAATTTAAAAGAAAAAAAGGTTTATTTCAGTTCATGGTTTAAGAGGTTTCAGTCCATGGGCAGCTGTGCTGTTTGCCTTTAGTCCTGTGATAAGGCAGAATAGCATGATGGAAGCACATGGTAGAGCAAAATTGCACACTTCATGGAGGCCAAAAAGCAGAGAGAGAGAGAGGAGAGGTTGGAGTCCTAATATCCCTTTCAAGGGCATGTCCCAGTGATTTCACTTCCTCCAACTAGGCTCCACCTTTTAAAGATTCTACGAACTCCTACTAGCCCAATCCTTGGTACCAGACCTTCAACACATGAGCTTCTGAGGAATACTTCATATACAAACCATAGCATTTCATACACAAACCTTTGTCTTTGTAATAAGTCACTATGATGTGCCAAACTGCCTATATTATTTGACTTTCCTACCAACAATGAATAAGAATTTTTGCTGCTCTACATCCTTAACAGAATTTGGTTGTCAGTACTTTGGATTTTGGTCATTCTAGTACATATTAACAAGAATAGTACATATGTAGTGGAATCTCATTTTTGTTACATAATTTCCTAGTGATGTGATATTAAGCATTTTTTCACATGCTTATTGGTCATCTGTATATCTTTGGTGAGGTATCTTCAGATTTTTGGCTCAGTTTTTAAATTGGGTTGTTTTTACTTCCTATTGTAAAA
>VMDO01036530.1:0-15059 GCA_007922755.1 Pedetes capensis
GAGAGAACAATCCCTGGAGAAGGACATCATGTTTGGAAGAGTGGCAGGTCAACGCAAAAGAGGAAAACCCTCCAGCAGATGGATTGACACAGTGTCTGCAACAATGGGCTTAACCGTAAATAAGATCATTTGCCTGGCACAGAATCGGCACGTGTTTCGATCTGCTGTACATAGGGTCGCTATGAGTCGGACTCGACTCGACGGCACCTAACAACAACAACAACATATTGTCTCGGAAAAATGTGACAGAAATTTGATTTACAAATAAAAGTTTTAAGCAAACAAAAGCCCTGAAACCAAACAGCAACAAATAAAACCAAACAGCAACAAACCTATTGCCCATGAGTTGAATTACACAGTTGTTGTTGTTGTTGTTGTTGTTAGGTGCTGTCTGATTCATAGCAATCCCAGGTACAACAGGCGAAACACTATTACACAGTAATTTTTGTTTAATGCATGATTTCAAGACCATGATTTTCACTTTGTCTGTCCTTAAATTGGTTAATATTTTATCAATACTCTCTCCTGAAAATTCTTCTTTTCCTATTACCTTGACAATAGGACTTGTAGGAGTTATTGGTTTATTGTAAAGTAGCAATGAGAGAATTAGTAGCAACAAAAAAACTAAAGAAAATCTGTACTGTTTGAGTGAATTGTTTGCCATTTTACTGAAGCCAGTTTAGGAAGAGTTTTTCTAATCTCTATCTATCTATCTATCTATCTATCTATCTATCTATCTATCTATCTCTCTGTCTCCCTGGAACCAAGGAAGACATTCTCCTGGCCCGAACTGCTAATGGATCAAGATCTTATGAACAATTTTATCCTGTTGGATGCCAGGACATTCTAAACTTTAAGATGCTTGCTTTGTCCTTTCATTAGGAAAGAAAAAGTAAATCTCCTGAAATTTAGTTAGAATATTAAGTGGTAGTCTTTATAAGGTTTTAAAATTGTAAGTGGTGATGCACTTAGAAGGCAAGCTTCTTTAGAAGTATTTTTTAAAAATTGTGAGGGAATTTTTATCTATTACAATATGTGTGGGGAGTTCTACTGATGTTTAACAGACAGGGATCTAAGGACATAAAATAAATATAAAACATGTTTCTACATATTAATAAATACTGAATTTTCCAGGAAGGAAAGCCTCATGAAAACCAAGAAAAGACTGTTTTCCTTTTGTTTGGAAATTTAACAAGAGTGATTTACAATTTTAGAAACTCAAAACACTGACAATAATGCTATTTTTGGTATTGGAACTGCTAATACATACACTTGTTTCAATTTGCATTTGTAGCTGTTACCATCAAATATGACCAGCAGTCCTCACTTTTCACAATACTGTGTTAATTGAAACCTGTGCATATTGAATAAGCTGTGTCTTTGCTTGGCAAATTCTGATATGCACACTTTCTGATCATATAGCACCACATAAAGTGAAGACTAACTGAAGTGAGAATTTGTGATTTCCTTAATAGACTGACTTACAAATAAGATGTATTAAATGAGTATGTCAACACAATAAACTCATATCATTAAATTTCATAAATAAAATTTGTTGTAAAAATTATTTTTCCCCCATCACATATTCTTTAAATGTTGAGGTCAAATGATAATAAATGTTTTGAAAATTACATTGAAATAATTTATTTATTTACATTTGGGTTATTTCTTGATTTGACGTATTATACTGCCTCTCTTCCTTTTCCAATTCGTCATCACTTTCTCTTCGCTTATTGAAGGATGGGGCATCCACAGTTATGAGGGTTAGTGTTTTTGTGCCAAGTTAGAGGATCTTTTGGGATGAGGTAAGTATTTAAATTTGTAAAATCTGGATAAAGCAGATTGCCCTCCCTAAAGTGAATAGACCTCATGCAAACCAAAGCCCAAACAGAACAAAAAGACCAGCCTTCCCAAGCAAGAGGAAATTCTCTAGCAAATGGTCCTAGAACTTCACCTGTATCATCAGCTCTCCTCAATCTCCAGTCTACTGCTTCACATAGCAGATCTGGACTTGCTGGCATCCATCATCATGAGCCAATGCCTTATGATAAACCTCTTTATATTTCCTGTTGGTTCTGCCTCTCTGAAGAACCCTGACTATTGCAATGATGGTATGATAGAGTTAATGTATGACAGAATTGAATTCCTTTCTTGGTGTGTGAATAACAGAATGAATTTTAGCACATAGGTAGCTTGGCTCTGACCACTACCACAACCAGGATACAGAACAATTCCATTAGTCCAAAAATCTCTCTCAAGTTTTCTCTCCAGAGACTCACACCCTTAACTCTGAGCCTCTGGACATGAGTACCTGTTCCCTGTCAAGGTCAATATAGTTTTTATCTTTTAAAGGATGTCTTGTAGATTGGATTACACAATATATAACCCTTTGAAGCCTGCAGTGGTACCATTGTGGCTTTGAACCCATCAGATTTCGGAAGCTAAGCAGGGTTGGGGCTGGTTAGTATTTGGATTGAAGACCCCCCAGGACACCAGGTGCTGTAGGTTTGGTAGAAGGCCAGGCTGGCCTCAAACTCTTGCCACAGGCTCCCGAGTGCTGGGATATCAGGCATGTACCACTATGGTTGGCTCCAACACCTTATTCTAAATTTTAAAGCTATACAAAATGCTATGTTGTGAAATAAATAATAATGATAATAACAACACCAAATATTTATTGACTCTTTATTCTCAACACTGTCCTAAGTACTTTTTATGAGTGAACTCATTTAAGCACTAAACAATCTAGGAGCACAATATTATCATTTATTCTCTAATTTATTGATTAAGAAAGGGAGGCATTAAGAAAACAGAATTATTATTATTTATAGATGACTCATTTTGAAATCCAAATGCACAAACTTTAAAACTAATAGAATCAATAAGATAATTTAGTAATGGTGTTAGAAAAATGCCACAGCAGACAAGAGTATTGGACAGGATTTATTTCACCCCTCACCTAGAGCCTGTTCAATCATATTTCCCAACTCACAACTGTGAACACCTGTGCCTGGGAAGCTCACCAATCTGAAATCAGACAGGAAGGCCTATTTTGAGAGTTTAAGCTAAGAGGCATGGAGACTGTCAGTTTGGAGTTGGAGTGAGGGCTGCTGCATTCAGCCACTGGAACAATGAATCTCAAACCAAATCCAGATGCAAGTTAGATATTATCAGGAGTTGAAACCATGAGAAAACCAATTGATAGAAAAAGAGGAGAAATAAGTGAGCAGACACTTGGCCTGAAAGCAGACTAAAGGAGCTGCCTGCATTGATGTGGGATAGACTATTCCGAGAGAGAGAGAGAGAGAGAGAGAGAGAGAGAGAGGAGAGAGAGAGCGAGCACACCAAGGTAGCCTTCCTCACCAGAGTGAACTTGGTAACTATGAAGCAGAGGTAGAGAGGCAGAGTGGTAGGAACAGTGTGAGCACAGGAGCATGATTCCAAATGAGGTTGGAGAGGCACTGGACAGACCAAGGGCAGGCTGGGGTCCCCTGGTGAGAGGATGGATCCCTTCACTGGGAAGCCTAGCCCAGCTCTGTTTAGCCTACCATTGGAGCTGCTTGTAGTGGCCTCATTGAATGAAATCTCACCTCCTTCAAAACTTTCACAGACACACACTTATAGTAATTGGCATATAAACCCTGAATTACAGGGGTTTTTTGAAGAAAAAAAATACATGTTTTATCTTTCCTAGTATATTGTTATTGTTGTTAGGTGCCCTGGAGTCGTGTCTAACTCATACTGAGCCTCATTGGGTTTTCAATGGCTGATTGTTTCAGGATTGCCTGGAGAGTGGATTGCCAAATACTTCTCCTATTTTTGCAGTGCTGGGAATTGAACTCAGGAACTCAGAGACTACAGAGCAGCACTTTACCAACTGAGCTAAATCCCAGCCCCACTAATATGTTAGATCTTAGATAATTGGAGCCATGAGTCTTTGTACCCCCTACAGACCCATGGATCTTTGTATCTCCTATAGACAGTAGCAAGGAGGCAGGAACATAATGCACAGAAGATAGTGGGTGTGGCTCAATAAATCGGGAAATGATTGAACATTCCCAGCCAGTGGCCAGATCTCCTTACTGTGACTTCTTCGCAGAGGCTCTGTACCCGCATTATATGGCACAAAATTGTTAGCTGAGGCTTTTTCTTCCCTAATCGTTTTCCCAGTGAACCTAAGGACTGAATTAATAAATCTTTTGTGAGGTAACTTTGTGTTAGAGTGTCAGGAAGCGTGTTACTTCAAATCCAAGCAAAGGTACACAGGCATAGAAGGAATACTTACAGAGTCCTACTAGGGGACGGGGAGTGTGCTTCATGTTTTATAAACATTTCTTATTTAGTCTTCAAACAACCTTGTGAAGTCATAACTAGTAGTTGGAGAAATCTGTTGCTTGATCAAATTGCTTGAACTCTGAATCCATGCTGTTAACCACCAGGCTAAAATTGCTCCAGGATGTCTGGGGGCAAGAAGGTGATTTCCCTTTTGCTTCTGTTTTCACGCCTACTTACACATGCCTGTATTTACAAGAAGAAAACATGGAAGAGGTGTGTACATTTTTCTACTTGAGAAAACAGCCATGCATAAGATCTTTTGATGTATTTGATAATGGCCAGTATTTGTTTTTTGCATATATCTCAGGGAAAGATTAAATGTTTGGATATTTGATCAAAATTGAATAGTTAAAATGTTATCCATAAGAAGGAGTGGTTAAGATGGTGGACTGAAAGCAACCATGCTTTAAAGAGGGAAGAAGAAAGAGTGGACAAATGGTGTATAAGGTCTCTCTGGAGAGTGCCTTAAGTTAGTGAAAATGAATTGTACAATGACATCAGACCAAAGGCAGTAAACTTTTAAGACAAAGAAGTGGAACCAGCAGGGCACCACCTGAGAGGTGCTCAACCCAGGCAAGCAGTGGTGATTGTGTGCTGAGAACTTTTATCCACCAGGAGGAATTAGGGTATGGAGCCTGACACACTCAAACAAAAATTTATGGGATACAGCAATGGCAGTTCTAGGAAGGAAGTTCATAGCCATGAGTGCCTTCATCAGTAAGCTACAGAAGGCCCAACCAAAATAACTTAATGACACAAATTAAGACACTAGAAAGTCAACAACTAGACAAACCCAAAGGGGTACGCATAAAAAAATCAAGATATCAAGATCAAGGCAGAAATTAACCAAGTAAAAATTAAAAAGACAATACAGATAATCAATGAAACCAAGTGCTGGTTCTTCAAAAATATGAATGAAATTGACACTCCCGTAGCCAGGCTCACGAAAAGAAAGAGAGAAAAGGCTCAAAATTAAAAAAAAAAAATCAGAGATGGGGACATAACAACAGATATCTGTGAAATTCAGAAGATAGTTAGAAACTACTTTGAGAAATTATACGTCCACAAAAAACAAAATACAGAAGAAATGGATACATTTCTTAATACATATGAATTACCAAAGCTAAGCCCACAGCACACAAGCAAATTAAACAGCTCCATTACATTCACCAAATTAGAGACAGTAATAAAAATTCTCCCCAAAAAGAAAAGCTCAGGGCCAGATAGGTTCACAGCTAAATTCCATCAATCTTCAAAGAAGAATTAATACCTATTGTCCTCAAATTATTTCATAAAATAGAAAAGAGAGCAATTCTTCCAAACCTATTCTATGAAGCCAGTAATACACTGATACCAAAATAGGATAAAGACCCCTCAAAGAAAGAGAACCATAGATCAATTTCCTTGATGAACATTGATGCAAAATTTCTCCATAAGATTCTAGCAAATTGAATTCAGCAACACATAATAGAGATCATACACCATGATCAGGTGGGTTTCATTCCACAGATGCAAGGCTGGTTCATCATATGCAAATCAGTTAATGTAATTCAGCATATCAAGAGACTTGCAGACAGAAATCACATGATCATCTTAATTGATGCTGGGAAGATCTTTGGCAATCCTTTCATGATAAAAGTCTTGATGAAATTGAACATAGTAGGAAATTATCTCAACACCATAAAGGCCATTTACAGGTTTGTTCCTATAACCAACATCATATTAAATGAGGAAAAGTGAAACTATCCCCTCTAAGAACAGGAACAAGACAAGATGTCCACTTTCTCTTCTCTTATTCAGTATAATGATTGGAATCCTAGCCAGAGCAATCAGTCAAGAGAAAGAAATGAAAGGAATACAGGTAAGCAAAGAGGTCAAATTGTCCTTATTTATAGGTAACATGATTCTTCACCTAAAGGACCCCAAAAATTCCACTAGAAAACTCTCAGAGCTAATCACTCCTTCAGCAAAGTAGCAGGATACAAAATTAGCACTAAAATATCAGTAGCCTTCCTTTACATCAATAGTGAACAGCAAGAGAAGGAAATCAAGGCACCAATCCCACTCACAATAGCCCACCAAAAATTTAAATATTTAGGAATCAATCTTATCAAAGATACTAAAGACTTCTACAAGGAAAACTTCAAAACATTAAAGAAATAGCAGATGATATGCAAAAAAGGAAGAACCTCCCTTGCACATGGATCAGGAGAATTAATATTGTGAAAATGAAGTATACTACCAAAAGTGATTTATAGATTTATTGCAATCCCCATCAAAATTCCAATGACAGACTTTCAAGACATAGAGAAAACAATCCTAAAATTCATACAGAAGTACAAAAGACTGTGTATGGTCAAAACAACCCTAAGCTGCAAAAACAGTGTGGAAGGTATCACAATACTTGCCTTCATAGTACATGGCCATAGTGGCAAAAACAGCTTGGTAGTGGCACAAATATAGGTTTGAAGATCAACGGAAGAGAACTGAAGACCCAGAGACCCATCTATGCAACTACAGCTATTTGATTTTTTGACAAAGGGGCTGAGTATATTCAATGGAGAAAAAACAGCCTCTTCAACAAATGGTGCTGAGAAAACTGGATTTCCACAGGCAAAAGACTGAAAATAGATCCATATCTTTCCATCTTTATGAGAGTCCACTCAAAATGGATCAGAGACCTACCTCAACATTAAATCAGAAACCTTAAAGTGACTAGAAGAAAAGGTATGGAATATGCTCCAACACATAGGCATAGGCAAGTGTTTCCTCAAGAAGACTCCAATTTCCCAGGAAACTTCACCAAGAATTGACAAATGGGATTACACGAAATTAAAAAGCTTCTGTTCAGCAAAGGAAACAATAGAGTAAAGGGAGAGCCCAGAGAATGGGAGAAAACCTTTGCATCCTACACATCTGACGGAAGTCTAATTTCTAGAATATAAAAGGAATTTAAGAAATCAAATACCAATGTAACAACCCAATAAATAAGTGGACAATGGAACTGAACAGGAACTTCTCAAAAGAAGAGGTACAAATGGCCAATAAATATGAGAAAAAGCTCAATATCCCTAACCATTAGGGAAATACAAATCAAAGCAACACTGAAATTCTATCTTACTCCAGTAAGAATGGCCAAGATTAACAAAATAATAACAAATGCTGGGAAGGATGTGGAGAAAAAGGAACATTTTTACACTGCTGGTAAGACTGTAAATTAGTTCAGCCACTTGGATATCAATATGGAGATACCTTTAAAAAACTAAGAATAGAATTGACATATGACCCAGTTATACCACTCCTGGGAATATGCCCAAAGGAAGATAAGTCATCATACCACAGGGACACTTGCACCTCCATATTTAATGCAGCAGGGTATGGAATCAACCAAGATGTCTATCAACAGAGGAGTGGATTGAAAAATTGTCGTATGTATACACAATGGAATATAACTCAACAGTAAAGAAGAATAAAATAATGTAATTTGCAGCAAAATAGATGGAACTGGAGGAAATCATCTTAAATGAATACAGTTCCAAAAAGAGAAATACCATATGTTCTCACTTATATGTTGGATCTGAATCTAACTTAAAGGAATAAAAGAAATCTATACATATGTAGATTTATAAAAATGAACAATCATACTTATCTAAGAAGGGAAAATATAAGCAGAGTAGAAAGATGGGGTGAGGAGAGTAGTGGGTAGGAGTAGAGATTGGGGAATTGGAGAAGGGGAGCAGAATCAATGTAGAGAGGTAAAAGGGGAAAGGAAAATCTCAAAATACATGATGCAAGTATATGAATACAAGGGGGAATATAGGGGAAAGGAAAAAATCAATGAGAATATAACCTATGATTTCAGAAGATTTTTATTTCATATTGACTAAAATTCCTACTTTTTTCTCTTGTTTCCTTCTCATCTTTAGTTTAAAGGTTTTGTAAAATATATAAGTTAATGAATGTGTAAGCAACAGTGATGAACAGCTGCGTAATGGATGCAAAAGACTACTCTGTATTCCACCAACATTATTAATAAAAAATTCTCAAATAAGTGGCATCATAGTGTTCAAATGTACATTTTGCCATTGAAAGTGGTAAATATTAAGGAGGATATACAAGAATACTGGAAGTATAAAGTAACAGCTTACGTTATGAATGACAAAAACAATACATCAACCAAGAATTTCTTTTATAATCTTCCTCATGTTAGGATCAGCTCTACCACATGGCAATTATTTTTAGCTAGATTTTAACTTAACCATGATTTAATTATGATTTCTTATTTATGATTATCTTATCTAACTTAGGTTCTCAAATGGATGTTATGGTTTAGCAATCTTTTTTGCAGGTTAAGAGAGCTCTTCAGGGAGTTCTGTTATTGGCTCAGGACTTTGCTTTGTGGTTGTGGCTAGCTGCCGATGCTCCGTGGGAAAGGGTGGTTTGTACTTCTCATACAGATGATATGTGGAACAAGAAGCTAGAAACATCACTTTTACCTGATAGAAGGTAAATGAAAAAATCATTTTTATATTGTTATAAACATTTATGTATAATGAAGCAAAAGTGGCACCAGTTTTAAAAAATGTAGCATAAGATTTCCAAAAACTGTCACATTTGGAATGTTTAGATTCAGGTTTTAGTTCTCTCTGCCATTTAGGAAGAAACTGACTTGATTTTTGTTTGTTTGTTTTGGTACTAGGGGCTAAACCCATGGCCTCAAGCATATTTTGCAAACAATCTACCATTAAGCTGTCCCTCAGCCCCTTATTTTATTTTATTTTTTATCTTGAGATTGTCTCTTGCTGAATTACACAGGCTGCCTCTGTCCTCTAACCTGTGATCCTCCTGCCTCTGCCTCCTGAATTTCTGGGATTACAGGCATGTGACACCATACCTGGCTCAGACTTGATTTTTAAAGACACAGACTTAATCAGACTTCCGTGGTTAGAATTCCAGTTTAGATCTTTCCTGATTAGGTGGCTCTTGGCAAATTACTGGACTCCCTTGTACTTCAGTTCCCTTTCTGGAAAACTAGGCTTATTCTAGCACCTCCTCCTAGGCTTGTTATGAGGATGCCAGAGTCAATATTTGTAAAGTGCTGAAAACTCTTCCTGCAGATTGTTGTTAGGTGCTGTCAAGTTGTATCCAACTCATAGCAACCCTTATAGGTTTTTCAATGGCTGATTCTTTCGGGATTGCCCCAGGAGTAGATTGCCATGTCTTTCTCCCATTTTTGTAGTGATGGGAAAGGAACTCAGGATCTGAGAGACTGCAGAGTGGCGCTCTACCAACTGAGCCAAATCCCAGCCCTTCCTACAGATTGTTGTTTTTAGGTGCTGTTGAGTCATGTCCGACTCATAACGACCCTCACAGGGTTTTCAATGGCAGATTGTTTTCAGGATTGCCTTGGGAGTGTGTTGCCATGTCCTTCTTCCATTTTTACGGTGCTGGGAATCGAACTCGGGACCTCAGAGACTGCAGAGCGGCCCTCTACCAACTGAGCTAAATCCCAGCCCTTCCTGCAGATTGTTGTTGTTGTTGTTAGGTGCTGTCGAGTCGGTATCCGACTCATAGCGACCCTCACAGGGTTTTCAATGGCTGACTGTTTCGGGATTGCCTTGGGAGTGGATTGCCAGGCCCTTCTCCCATTTTTGCGGTGCTGGGAATTGAACTCGGGGCCTCAGAGACTGCAGCACAGCGCTCTACTCACTGAGCTAAATCCCAGCACCTTCCTGCAGATAGGAAGTGGTATATAAATATATGCTAATTAAATTAAAATGGGACTGCAGTAGTAAATTTCAAAATTTTCATTACTATCTCCCTGGGAAGGCCTGGCTCTGAGGATGCTGGGTACTCATTTCTGGTGTTCCTGTTTTGCTTTCCTTTCTCTCCATTACCTGGGGGAACTCCTGTGGGACTCTATTATACTGTCACCCTCATCGTCCACCTGAGCTCATCTTTTCATTTCAAATAATTTCTTCTTCCAGTTATCCCATGTATTCCAAATGGTATAAATACATCTCAAAGTATGGCTTCTCAAACTTTTATGTGCATATATATCACCTGAGGGTGTTGTTAAAACATAGATTCAGATTCAGTCAACTTAGGGCTTCAGATTCTGCCTTTCCAGCAAACTCCCAATGGATATCCTTGTTCCTGGTTCCAAGATCACACTTAGAATAGCATTGCCCTGGTGTATTTGTTCTCTTAGTCATACACACACGTATATGTATGACACTAATTTAAAAATGCCTATAGCCATACTACTGCAGCATCCAATCCCATCAGATCTCAGAAACTAAACAGGGTTGGACCTAGTTTGTACTTGGATGGGAGATCACCTGGGAACACCAGGTACTGTAGGCTTGGGAGAAGGACCCAGCAACCCACTCCCAAAAAACAACCAGCCATTGAAAACCCTATGAATAGCAGAGAAGCACTAACAATACTGTTTCACCTATTATACTATGAGTTGGACACCCACTCAATGGCACCTATCAACAACAACAACAACAATTTAAAAATATGCTTCTATTTATGTTCTAAGCCCATATAAATAAATCACAAAGTATTGTGGCTGAGAGAACACTCTCTTCTCCTCTTTAATATCTCATGATTCTGAGGAAACCAGTGTGAATACAAAAATAATGACATTTTAGATGCCCACTCAGCTGCTCCATTTGGAGTATACCCTGCTGGGGTTAAGCAAAGAATTTAAAAGCCACACCTCCACGTTGATATGCATCATGCACATTTGACCTTGCAATCTTCAGGGAAACTGTGCCTCCTGGTTGGGGGTAGAGAAACTTTCCTGGACCCAGCAGCATATGGCAGCCCTCTTGGTTGCTGCCCAGGTGGGTGGGGAAAGTGAGATTCTCTGGCAGCCATGCAGGGCTTTGCCAGCCTGAGGCAAGGATTTGGTAGGAGCAGCAGGGGCTGGGGTCTGGAGGTGAGAGGGAACAGGAACCCCTTTCCACATACCGAGCCAGCATTTTAGGGCTCTGCTCACACTGAATGATTAACACAATTCAAGGGGAAATGTTTGCAGAGATTTTCCCATTGGGAGACTCCAGGGAACATGTTTTCCTCCCTTGCCACCCCTTCTCATTGTTCTGTGAGGACACATGGACAATGCTGTGAGGTTAACAGATCCATAAAATCATCATTAGTTTTTCAACTTTTAAAATTACATGCAGCGATTGGCATTCTGGATGTTTGTCAAGAGAACAGCAGCCAAGGACTTCTTCCCAGGAAATGTCTTTGTCTTCCTCAGAAAGAACAGATTTAACTTTCAAAACAACTGGTTATTTCAAATACTTAAAATTTGAACTCTGCAAGTCAAAATTACAGTGTATTCCTTTTTAGGAAAGTAGAGATGTAAAATAAAATGTAGTTTCAGAAAGCCTAACTCAGAGGATAGTACAGTCAATGCCGTTGGCACATTCTCCTGCACTCAATGTAACATTTCCTGTTGTCGGGCTGCCCAGGACCCCCCCCCAGTAGCTGAATCTGGGAGTGACAAGAAACACTGCCAAGTGCTCTTGGTGAGTAGGGGCTCCAGGCTAACAGGCAGCTATGTCCAGCTGGTGCCACCTGCCACTCCTGGCCATAGCAGGGTTGCAGGTTGAAATCCTTCTGCACACTTGGCTCTCAGGGCCTGCCCGGAAGGTGCTGGCACAGATGGATTGCCCTCAGCTCACTTTCTCATACTCTGGATTTTCAGCAAGGCCTGGAAAAAAATTGATTTATATATCACCACCTATGGCCACTCACTCTAGTTATTGGTATGGCTTTAGAATAATCTAGAATATTATCCAAAGTGCAAGATGCTCTGACCAAAGAGGTCTGAGAAACTCACAAACCACAGCCTCTCTGGCAGTTTGTAATGGCAACCCAGGGATCAGGGCCTTCTTGGATCCTTTCTCGGGATCCTATTCCATCTCCTGTACTTCTTTTCACATCATCCTCTTCTGCCTCTACCACTTGTATTTCTTGGCTCCATATCCTTCCTCCTCACTAAACCATTCACCATGGATTAGCTTCGCATTAAACTTCTCAGGGCCTTAAGTTTGGTGTTTGTACATGGATATGATAATAGTGGCACTGCAGAGATGTGTCAGTGAAATCACTCTGAAAATAGGTAAAGGCTCAAATATTAATTTCTGCTGCTATTATTTCATTGAAGAATAGGAAACAGAAAGCTATTCTAACAACACTAGTGAGTCTAGAAATTTCTAAGAGAATTTGGAGTCTCTAAATATGCTTTAGCTATCTGGACCCTTTCATTTGATAATAAATGTTCTGGAATTTTATTTTTGCTTGTTTCCTATCTTCCATCTTTTTCTTGTTTTTAGTGATGTTCTCTCTTTTTCCTCCTCTCCCTATTTTTTTCCTAACCATATCTAACACCAATCTCTTACTTCTTTCTCCCCAAAATAAACATTGGAAAGATTTTCTTGGTTTGGAAGATTTCTCAGTGGTTTGGTGTGTTAAGTGTAGGATGAAATTGCCTGCTACAATCATAGTTTATGCCTCTATTATTGTAGTCTTTAGTGAAGAATGCCAAATATTTCTGACTCTGTCCCTTCTGGGGATGGTAGGATAGCACTTCCTAGGACTCTTGTGGTTGACCACAGGAACAGCTTTGTTGAGAGGAGATGAGATACATGCCATTTCTGGGCAGGAACATCTAATTGCTGATGTGAAGCACTTCAGAATATATCTACAGGGACAGCAATGAAATGTTCAAGATGACACCTGTTCTATCAGCTTGGCCCAGGCTTTATTTCAAAGACAACTTCTTGTAAGGGACAGAGACTATGAGAGAGAGAGAGAGAGAGAGAGAGAGAGAGAGAGAGAGAAAACCAAAACCAAAATCAAAATTTTGGTTGCTTTAGGAGACTGAGATTTGGAAGACATTTTATCATAGTATAGTTAGACTAACCTGATTGATGTATCCACTAATCTGTGAACTTCTCTAGGGAAGAGAAAAATGAAAGAAAGTGATTATGGTGTGTTGCTGCAAGGCATTTTCATTGAATAATGATTATTCTTAATTGTTGGCTCAAAGAAATGGAGCAACTGCTTTTACTATTAAGCAACAATTCACTTGTAACACTACACATCCATTGCGTTTTTGAATATAATACTCATTGCACAGCAGTAACAAAGATGGCAAACCATACTTCCAAGTAGAGGATGTAGAGTAGTAAGCATGGGCTTTCATGGTGAGAATCTGTATCTCAAAGGAGAACTTGGATGAAAAGGCTTTCAAGCATCTATTCATCATTGTTCATATAATTTTTGTGTACCTGCATGGTCAGACATCATGGTAGGTGCTAATAAAACAGTAGCCAATTTGAAGAAGTCCTTTGCTGTATTTAGAGTAGTTTCTCCTGTGTTATCTAATTTTACCTTATAATAGCAAAATGCTTTCCCTGATCTAAAGTTAAGGAATCTTGAGCACACACAAGGAATCAAATAACTTGGTTAAGCTCACTTAGGGAAGCAATAATAAAATCAGGGCTTATCCCCTATTTTCTCCCTGAAGTCCATGTTAATACTTCACAGATAAAATAAAAGGCCACTGGTGCAAGGTAGGAAATGGAAGTCTGATTATAAAGCATAATATTATTTTCAGGCTGCCAAAAAGGAATTTTTTACCTGGAGTTGTGTGGATGACTTAGTTTGTGAGCTCTATAGCTGTAGACAACCCTTGGAAGTCCCTGAAAGTAGTCATCAACCTAAAAAAATTAAGGACAACTGTTCTACAATTGTAAAGCATAGCTAAGAGACATTAGAACTCAATTTTCAAAATTATATTTCCCATGTACTCCAGCATCAGTGGGGAAACATAGTACATTTTTCTTTCTTTTTTTTTTTTTGCACTTGTAAAATAAGACATAATAATATGAAAATTTTTTCTGCATTTTATTAGTGACAGAACTGGAGGAGTTCTTGGGTCAATTTTCTGCTTTATGTTGTTGTTGTTAGCTGCCATCCAACCAAGTCTGACTCATAGCGATTCTAAGTACAACAGATGAAACATTCCCCAACACTGTACCACACCTAGCACTATCTCATTGTTTCTCTGCTCTTCATAGGGTTTTCATTGGCTGATTGCATTAGGATTGTATGGGGAGTGGGATGCCAGGGCCTTCTCTGGTTTTTGTGGTGCTGGGGATTGAACCAAGGGCCTCAGAAAGCACAGAGCAGCACTCTACCACTGGGCTACACCCCAGCCCCTTTCTACTTTATATTGTTGTTGTCAGGTGCCCTCATGTCGGGTCTGACTCTTAGTGACCCTTATAGGGTTTCCAATGGCTGATTGTTTTGGGATTGCATCAGGAGTGGATTGCTTTCTCCTTCTACCATTTCTGCTTTATAGAGTTATTTTTTATTAGAAAATTTTAATGTACATCATAATGTGATTCATTTTGACATGCTTTTCATTGTGACAATTTTCATATATGCAATTTGATAAGCATTATTCATATAGGTTACCCCTTACCCTCTTCTATGTTTCCCCCCCCTTCCCATCTAAGTTTTCCATCCAAGTCTTCTCTATCTTTTACTATGTAGTATTTTTCTATATGTCCTTGGGTTCCATTTCTGTTTAAGATAGAAACTTTTCCTGTAGTGGTCTTTGTTTCTATCTTGTTAGAACAATTACATGCGATTTCTAGTCCATTTATATTGACCTCATTCTTATCTTCCCTCCCCCC
>VMDO01036531.1:0-15099 GCA_007922755.1 Pedetes capensis
AACAACAACAACAAGCTTTTAAAATTATAAACATATACCACTTTGACTAGAAACTTAGTTTTTTGATAAAATAAAGATATGACACCAGTGCCCATTAGACCCAGAGAGACCTAGAAAGGCTACAGTCCTTAAGAACTGAGGAATTTATCATATTTATGAGAATTGTAAACAAATGAGATCATGCTTATAATTTTAAATTACAAAAGGGTTTTATTTTATCTCATTTTGTCATCCTGACAGCATATGAGTTTGGTGGGGCTCAGAGATGAATAACTAGCCTTTTCCCAGGCTTGTAAGTGATTGTGTGTAAGTGACTCATACTGGCTCTTCTGACTCTAAGCCCAGGAATTCGGGTATGGTGGGAGAAGGTGGCAATATGAGAACCAGTTTCCAGGGTTCAGGGTAGGAGGCTGTGGCCCATTCATAGGAAGTAAACAGACTGGTAGTTATTTTTGAATTATCAACTTGGAGGAGTCTCAGTTGTGCACTTGATTTCTTACTGACACTGCTTGAGGTGGGGGAGTACTGTGGGCCCAGTCAGGAGATTTAAAAATTGTTGGGGCAGGGACATGGGGACAGAACGCCACTCAGATTACTCCAGAGCACTTACGAGAACAGAAGGCTTTGTTCTGTTTCAGTCATTCTTTCCTGAAAGGGCAGTATGAGAACAGAAGGCTTTGTTCTGTTTCAGTCATTCTTTCCTGAAAGGGCAGTATTCTTGTGCGTGTCGTTTGGCTTTTTTGTCTGCCCAGCCCTGGAACCTTCGTCCCAGTTTTAAGGGATTCCTCACCGTGTAGATCTTAACTAGAGGACAGAGCCCACCTCCCAGCAGAAAAGCCTGAATGGCCACAGACTAGCTTCTGTAGCCTTCCTTCTCTGGTCGGGTGTCAGCATGTGACCTAGGTCTTTTGAATTAGGAGCTAGTGGCATGGAAAATTAGCGACTATTGAGAGTTTTTTTCTGGAAGCAGGTTAAGGCAGCAACATCTAGAGGAAAAGGAGAAGAGGCCATGGCAGTGGTCCTGGTGATAACCTTCACCCTCCAGGAATAGAGCTGGGGTTGTGGTTGCCAGAGTTCCAGGGTAACTCATTGTCCTCACTGAGTTCTCACATGGTGGAGTCCACACTCCGCAGTCTTCTTTGTCTTTGTGTGTTTGCTGAGCCCATTCTGCAGCCTTCCCAGCAATGCTGTAAACTAACAATGCCACTTTAGATAAATCCCTTTTCTCCTTAAGCCAACTGGAGTTGTTTTCTGGGACTGCAACACAAGAAGCCTGATGGATAGCAGTACCTACGTTGAAAAGACCTAGTGTACAAAGTTCCAAAATAGACGATTAGACTGGAACAGCCCTGAAAGGAGGAGTAGGTGTTTGATCACTTTGACTTTCCACAATGACCTTAGTTTATCCGAAGTAAATAGTTCTGACAGTGTGAGACCAGTGAAAGTATACTACTATTTTGATTCAGGATTTTTTGAGGAAAATATCCACCCTTTAGGAGAACTGTAGGTTTTCTCATAAACTTTAACAACCCACAGGCCTACCATCCTTGACATAAATATTACTCTCTTTAGAGCAAATAGTCCAGAATTAGCACCAATATTTACATGCACATTTCAGTGCCAGGCATTTTACTATAGACTTTAAACTTTTTATTCTGGTCAAAAATGCATTTTCAATCTTTATAAGGTAAAATTTATAACTTTCATTCCAAAATGGACTGTTGCATTTCCCTTATTTTTAGTCATTATAAATATGATTATATTTTGATTAAAACTCCAACAGAAGTAACTGAAAGCAATGACCTAATTTTTTCCCTTTGCAACTTGGTCAGTTTCCAAGAGTATGGGCTGGAAATAATTGCAAAATAGTAGATTCACTGTCCTCACTCATTCATCCATTTCTCCATGTCTTCTCCATTGTGCTGTTGTTGACATTCTTCCCTTTGTCTCAGTTCAGTGGAGCCGGCAGTTCATTTTACTTCTGTTTGTAATTGTTTGCTCTCCAGCAAATTAGTCAGAATGTACTTCCTAGAGAATAATGGAACTAAGCTAAAGACTGTTATCAGCAGATCAGAGCAGTTAACAGACCTCAGTTAAACATGCATTATAAGTGAAGAGTTAATTTTAGTTTCATGAATGACAGTTCAAGTGAGTCTGAGATTATATATTATCAAGTGAAATTTAGTATTTTTACACAATGTTTACTCAACATTTGAGTACAGTTGTAAAGTATAATATTTAATTGCATAGGTTATTTTAAAACTTAAATCATTATTTATATAGACTACAAACTTTCCCTCTGGCCCTCTCCTCTCAATTTTTGGCTGGAGTACTTTTGCCTTTTATCCCTAAATCTTCAAATTCTATTCTAACCTTAAGACCAAAGTCAGATACTGCTTCCCTTCCTTTGTCTTAGCAATTTCAACTTAAAAATATTTTCTACTTCCCTGAGAACTTTTAAAACCTTTTTTCTTTTTTTAAGGTTTTTATACCTTGTAGCTTGTTTTATAATTACCTGTAAACCTGTCTCATTACCTCTGTCACCTAGTGTATTACATATTCCTTAAAGAGAATATCAAAATCTTGGTCATCTTGAAATCACCCAAGAACCTTGCACAGTGCTTTTCTCTTAGTAGATTCTCAGTGACATATTTGAGTTATTTTAAATACCTATGAAAACTGCATAACCTTTTCTTTTAAAGGGGGAAGGGGAGTGGAGGACCTAGGAGTCTGGCTCAGTGGTGGAGTGCTTGCTTGCCTAGCATTGCTTGCCTAGCATACCAGAGGCCCTGTGTTTGAACCACAGCACCACAAATAAAAAGGAGAAAAAATGGGAGTTATATGTTTGGCCCTAGAAGTTGCAAATCAAATGAAAACACTTACCTCCAGTCTAGGAAATGAATATGAAATATTATTTAGCAAAGTAACTTTACATACGGTCTAAACAATGTATACTCTTCTAACATCTAATACACAATTTTAAATAACATGTGAAGTAATATTATCTCATCAGCTCTTCACTTGACAGTCCATAGGTATGAAAGAATATCATTTGAACTGAGCCTTGAAAGTCAGTCAAGGCTGTTCATCATTTGAAACCAAAAAAATTTAATCTGAGGACAGTCTTAACCTTTTGTGCTAATTTATAACTGACATCAAAGAACTAATTATGTGTCTAAAATTCAATAATAAAAATGTATTTGTAATCATAATAACTCACATTTGTGATACTTACATAACTCAATGTTAAGGTGAAGTTCTTATTCTAAATTAAGTGTCTTCTTACTTGTCTTGCTTGATTTATTAAGGGAAAATAAAATTGTAATAAGTTCCCAATATTTGTTTCTTGTCTATTGAAAATGGAATACTCACCCTTATTTGTGTACTTAAAAGTCACTGAGTATAAGTGAATATTGTGGCTTGTTAAATGACTTTTTAAATGTAAATATATATCTGGCACTTTGAGGCCATAGTAAGAAGTATTTCTAAAATATGTACAGTTCATTTGCAATCACATCTGTTAAATATCTTCTATTTTTATTTAAGATGATGTCAGGTTTAATTAGACACCTTTTCCTAACAATAAGCAAATCCTTTGATCTGTAATAATGGAATTCAAAAAATTGGTGGAAGGAAATGGTGAAATAGCAGATGACTTGTAAATTTATAGTATCACATTTTGCCTTGAATTATTGAGAGATCTGTTCTTCACTACATCTTGTGTATATCACCATTTATGTATGATTTTCAAAGTAAAGCACAAGGGCTGGGTTGTATCAGTGGCAAAGTACTTGCCTAGGGTGAATGAGACCCTGAGTTTGATCCCCAGCACTATTTTTTTTTAAGTAAAGCACAATAGTTCATCAATATCAGTTGACCACATATTTGATGTAGTAATCCTAAGACACGTAAAGTATTTTTTAAATCTCACATTAGCATATATTGAACATGATTGCCATGCAAGATTATGTAAGGGAAAAGATAATTAAAACTTTTTTTTAATGCAGCTGTGTACCTAGCTTCATGAAAGGTACCTCACATACATTGCTCATTTTATCCTCCCCACTCTATGAGGCATATTGTTGTTGTTGTTAGGTGCCATCGAGTCAGTATCTGACTCACAGCGACCCTCATAGGGTTTTCAATGGCTGACTGTTTCGGGATTGCCTTGGGAGTGGATTGCCAGGTCCTTCTCCCATTTTTGTGGTGCTGGGAACCGAATTCAGGACCTCAGAGACTGTAGCACAGTGCTCTACCAACTGAGCTAAATCCCAGCCCCTATGAGGCATAGAGCATGGATTTTTCATTTGTGCAGATTCAGAGATAAATACCAGCTCCTCAATATAGTGGTGTTTTAAAAATATAAACTTTGAAGTTAGGCCTATATTCCAGTCCTGACTCAGCCACATACTAACCACATAAATTCCATCAAGTTCCTCAACTTGAGCTCATTTCCTGCTCTTCATAGATATATAGGCACCATATCTGGCTCACTATGAGAGGGCCTTCATAGACATTTTGAAAAGTATGTTAACACTTCAGTGGAAATTTTTTGAAGGTAAGAATTATTTTCTATATATCATTTGACCACACAGTTCCAAGTTTCTAAAGCCTATTACAATAACCAAATTCATGCTCTTTTTAACAAAGGTGTATCATATTCAATCTGAGTGCTCACACATTATAGTGGCAGAAAACATTTGACATTGTCAGGCAAACCAGAGTCATACAAACTGGTCCATAGAGTGTTCCCATGGTGGTGAGCTATTTGGTGTAAACTCACATTCCTCTATAGTCTGATTCTATTATTATCCCTTTTTCTCTTGGAAGCACTAAAAGAAAAAAGACCTATTTGTCACCTTTTCCTAACACCACAATTTATTTTTATAAGTAGCCATAGTTAAGCTTCATGTACTCCTGTTATGCCTTCCACTGCCAAGGGGTGCAAAAACTAATGGAGTGCAAGATGTGGACTATTTGATATAAGTAAAATAAGATTGAGGGGGAGGGTGTAAGTGACTGAGGTGGAAAGATGACAGAAAGAAGGAAGACCCTCTGCAATGTACAAGTATCTTAGCTTTTAAAACCCAGAATTGAGATGCAGAGTTTCTTTCTTTAAACCAATCTCTGCTCTTACCTCCTCAGATATCTGGAGAAGGACTCTCACTTAAACATAAGCATTCAGTCTCCGGATTTTGGAATTAGCTGGAAGAAACTATTCCAAAAATTAAGATAGCTCAGTAATGATGCTATTTCACTATTACTATATGAAAGATACCTGACAGAACTCTGTTTTGAGGAATAGCTCACTTAATCTTTGCAGTGTCCTATGTGGTAGCTGCTCTCTTCCCATTTTAGAGATAAGGAAGCAAATGCTTCAATTATTACTTCCCCAAGGCTACTTCTGCAAATTAAAAGGTGGACTTCAAAGCAAAAATTTCCTGACCACCCTCTGTCCACTCAGGAACCAAGCTTCTACATCCTTTGCACTTTAAAAGACTTTGGATAGTATGTTTAATATTTATAAATAAACCATCCTTGATAACAACTCTGTGCCAAAACTTTAAATTTGAATTCATTTAAAAAGACATACATGCTCATTGTTGCGAAAAAAGGGAATGATACACAAACATGTCCTAAAGTATATCTTTACCCAGTAGCACTGCTTTCCTCAAATCCTTATTTGATGTTCTGTAAACAGTTTGATGGGTTTCCATAAGGTACTTTCTAAAAATGTAAGTAATAGATAGACTAGTGTTTGGATTAAGATAATATAGATAATCCAAACAATGTTTAAGTACCCTTGCTGTCTCACTCCCCAGTGATAACATTACTGTTAACAAAAAGTATCACTTTATAAATGTCTTCCCAAGGACTGAATCTTAGAGTATAATTATAGAACTGCTAACACATTCAGTGAATATAAGCAGCCAGATGGCTTCTCCTGGCCCCCACTACCTTTTTTTGTATTTCAGGGAGAAGGGATATCAGTCTCTTAGTACAAATTCATGAGGGACAGCCTCACTAAATATGTCTGTCTCCATGGCGGGATAGTTTTGATGTATTAAAAGACTTTCAGCTCTGTTGTAGTTCTTTGCACTAAAACATTTTCATGTAACTCATGCATAGTATTGACATGTTTATTAAATTTTTACATGTCATGATGTTTGAAGGTGAAATGAACACCTATATAGAAGTAGCACCAGAAAATACATTTACACACTTAAATATCTTTGTTAACACATTGTTGTTCAGCCATAATAGAAGTAGGCCTTTCCAGAGTGGTTTGATTTAAAATTATGTTTCCACCATCATTGTTTCTAATTGAAACTTACATCAAAGAATAATGCTGAATTTTGAAACTGATTCACTAAAGTTCTACAAAATACATGGACATCACATTGTTTTTCTAAATGTATTGACATCTGAGCTTATATGTAATTATAAGAGGTTCCAAAGTTTTCCTAAGGTGAAGTGTGAGATTGAATACTTTGTTATAGCGAGGTGTGTTGGTGCGGCACATGCCTACAATCCCAGCATTTGGGGAAACTAAGGTAGGAGGATCACAGTTTGAGGCCAGCCTACATTCTCAGTAGTGAAACTTTGTCTCAAAACAATAAACAAAAGTAGATGTTTACTTATACCTCATTTTAAACTACATTGGTAAGTTTTCTTGTTTTTAAGTTTAAATAAGAAGAATACTAAGTATTGAAAGTCTTCGGTGGTGTGAACTCCACTCCTAAAGTGCATTTTGATATGAGTTTTTAGAGGTATTAAAATTAGGTTAAACAGAAGTAGGTGTGGCTGGAGGTTAAGTTCAGTGATGGAGGCTTGCCTAGCATGTGTAGGGCCTTGGATTCAAATCCCGAGTACCACCAAAAAAATAAAAAAAGGAGCTATAGTGTTCTAAGTCTGATCTCTTAATAGGTCAATAAACCTGAGAGAAAAACTGCTGGGTGAGTTTTTAAGCAAATAAAGGCAAAACAGCACTTTTTAAATTAAATGCGGACAAAATACAGCTTATCAGTTCGAATAAGCTCTTTTGATGTAAAACTGGTATTATGAAGCTTGGTCTTTAGTCATTTAGCGCACTTACTAAGGTCTTACTATGTGCCAGGTCCTAAGATTAGAGAAATGAATACAGTAGACCAGTGCTGACTCTCGGTAGGTGGTTACAGCAAAAGTGCCTTTAAAAACCACACTGGATGCTGGGGGAACACATAGGAGGAAGAGATGCACCAAACCCCAGTAGGAAGACATGGAGTAGGAAGAGATTATCAAAAACTTCCCAGAGAAGCAAGACCTAGTAGAAGTAAAAGGAATGTGTCAGGCACAAGAAACGGCAGATAAAGCCTACATGTAATGGAGGGCAAGAGCCTTGCAGTTGGAAGAGGATGGGATTGCAAAGGTAAGAGAGGTGTAGCAGGAAATGAGGCTACGGGATCAAACAGGACTACATGATAATAAAGAACTTTGTATACCATGCTGAGACTGTAGTCTTCATCCTGTTTGTAACAAGTCTTGGGGCCTGATTACATTTGCATCTCCTGAAAGCTTTCTTTGGCTACAGGATATGGAGACCATAAGAAATGTTCTAGGAGTAGTGAGGTTTTTACAAAATGTATACATTCTGTAGCACATAAAAACCTATAAATTATAGGTCAAATTTACTTTCAGGGGAAAGGGGTGGTGCTGGGGATCAAATCCAAGGCCTTGCACAGTCCTAGGCAGGTGCTCTACCAGTGAGCTGGACCCCCAGCCCCTACTAGTTCTTAAAGCTTTGAACTGTATTCATTTATTCAGAAAGATTTCTTGAGTACCTGTTCTTAAGCACTGTGCTAAGCACTTCACGTTATCCTCTAAAGTAGGTATTTCCAGTGTACCGATGGACTGAGGCTATAAAATATTGTTACTTGTCTAAAGTTACAGCTCATAAATGTTAAGGACTGGATCTGAATCCTGGTACTTGTAACTCCAGAGCTACTCTTTCCTATTTGGGAGAAGAGAGTATAATCTCTGATAAATTATCTGTGAGGCACATTGTTTTAAAGACAGCATGCCATCCTATGTAAGAGGCAACCAACCAAGAGATACCAAAAAGTTTTCTGAAAAACAATTACATGGGTCTACCCCAAAATTTATATTTTTTCCCTTTTTATTATAGTGGAAATAAGGATACTAATTTACTACTTGTCACTAGTGAGATAATGGTTTAAGGATAGCAAACAAGGCACACTTGTTACCTTGATATCCAAGAAAGTAGAAGTCTTTTTGTTTTTTGGTTGTGTTGTTGTTGTTGTTGTTGTTGTTGTTGTTGTTGTTTAAAGATAAAGAGGTATAAATCTCTCAGCTTCTCACATACAGAGTACTAGGAATATTTTTATTTAACATTTTGGTAAATTTGTCAGAAGTATATAATACAATTAGGTTCTAGCCACTGTTTCTTTTGCCTTTATAGATTTATGACTCACTTTATTCTCATGAGATTGCTTCCTTTCTACCCTCTTGCACCACAAACAAATCTTGTGCCTACGTTTGAATTCGAATGCACCAGTACAATGGGGTTACACTTAAAAGGAAGATTGATAAGAATAGCTGCCATTTATTTCATGATTACCATAAGTTAAACAATGTAGTAAGTGCCATGTATATATTATTTAATCCTCAGAATAACACCATTCATCAAGCAAGCAGAAAAAATTTGCCCACATGACACAGGTAAAGGTAAATAGAATTGGGTCTCTGCTCAATCCAAACCTAGTGGCATATCCCCATCTCTCTTCTAGAAGATGTCTGCACATAAGAATGTTCACTTTCATGGAGCTCACATATCCTTTAGGTCCTAGAGTTTGATCCCCCTGCATTGTAGTACAATAGAGAATTATATGCAGTTTTTGTGTCCAAAGAAATACCATCCACCTGAATGCTTTTCCTTTTCATTATGCTGGTCTCAGAACATATGAGCATTAAAAAATTACATATTAAAGAACAGTTGAATGCCAGGCACAATGGCACACACTTGCAATCCCAGGAACTCAGGAGGTGGAGACAGAAGGATTGCATGTTCATGGCTAGAGGCAGCCTGTGTAACTTAGCAAGACCCTGACTCAAAAAGTTAAAAATGAACTGGGAGTGCAACCCAGTGGTAGAGCACTTACAAAATATGTGCAAAGCTCTGGGTTCAGCCTCCAACTAGTGCAAAATAATAAATAAATTAACAATATTAGTTTATAAGGTAAATAAATAAATAGTCTGAATTCAGTTAAGCACAGTAAGGGTTCATAAACTTAATCCTGTGTGCATGCATGTGTAGGTTTCATGGCATCAAGAGAAATCTCATAGCAGTTGTCATCTATATGCTTTAACCTCCTTTTATAAGTTACTAAAGTTTTTCCTTAGAACGTTTCATCTTCTTTTTCATCTTTGTCTACTTTTCCCTCTCACCCAGTTTAACAGAAATGATAGGGATATGGAATCCAAGTGTTGAGTGTACGTTTTTGCCTATGTGCACCATGAATCTCTGCCCCTTTCCTGTCAAAAGGGTAATATTCTCAGGGTAGAGAACCTTCTTGTTTTCTTTCCAATACTTACTTGGGTCTTGTGGTCTGATTCCTGAGCACTGAGGGAAGAGTCTCCTGGCAACTTCTATAGCCTAGTGGTGTTTAAATTATTCCCCTTAGTCCTGGGAGGCCGTGAACACAAGGCCTCACACTTGCTAGGCAAGTGTTCTACCTCTGAGCTGCACCGTCAACCCCTTTTTATTTTACTTTTTATTTTTGATAGAGTCTTGTAAGTTGCTTAGGCTGCCTCTGGCTTCAAACTCAAGGTCCTCCTGCCTCACTCTCCCAAATCACTGGGATTATAGATGTATACCACGGTAGCTGTTAATTTTTTGAATAGGTAAGTACCCTTGCATAAAACAGAATTCAAAAAACCACTCTCATGTACTTCTAACTTTGTCCTCAACCACTGAGTTCCCCTCCACAGAGATAACCAGTATTATCAGTTTCTCATATATCCTTCAAGATACACCATCCAGAGGTGCCTCAGTACATAACTTTTAAAATACATTAAAAAGGAACATAAATAGTCAAATTGTTGTTGTTAGGTGCCATCAAGTCGGTGTCTGACTCATGGCAACCCTATGTACAACAGGTGAAACACAAGTTAGTGCTTCTGGGCTATTCATAGGGTTTTCAGTGGCTGTTTTGGGGAAGTGGGCCGCCAGGTCCTTCTCCCAAGCCTACAGCACCTGTTGTTCCCAGGTGGTCTCCCATCCAAGTATTAACCAGGCCTGACCCTGCTTAGCTTTTGAGATCTGACAGGATTGGACCCCACAGTGGTACACCTGCAGGCCACATATTTAGATTAAACCTATAATATTAGTAATCACTTCTGATATTTAGCTATTGCAAGAAAATCTTGTAAAACTATTAAAAGGAACAGAACCTTGAAGGATGCATTTCCATGTAGCTAAATATGTTAGCCTTGAAAACTATACCTCTGTATTATGCCAGTCTACCCAACATAGACAAATGCTTTCTGAACATTGGATATGAAAAGTATGAGAGAACCCCAAAACCCCCACCTTAGGTTTTTGTGGAAGGAGGATTGTTTCAAGTTTTTTGTTGTTGTTTTGGTTTTGGTTTTTTGACAAACTGTGGTGACTCTTTACCTAAAATATTGATTGCATTCTTATCAGTCTTTAGAGAATGGTAAAAAGTTAGATGTGTTCTGAGAAAAAAGCAGCTGAAATAAAGCAACAGGAGTGCTAAGGGCACAGTAAGTGAGAAAGTTTATCTAGTCTGTCTAACAGTATATTGCCAAAGTGGTCATAAACTTACTGGGACACACAGACACTAAAGTGACCCCTTGTAGTCCCTATTTTGTGATAGTTACCCTCTTACGTAATCCCCTCTCTGGTATGTGTGTGACCTTTGACCAAAGATAGAGATGACGGGATATCATTTCTGTGATTACACTGTTATATAAGACTTCATCCTGATAGCACACTTGGCTATAGACTTCCCCTTTGCCAGCTTTGGAGAAGTAACCTGCTATGGGTGAGATGTCCTGACAAAGGAACCACATAGAAAGAATTGAGCATGATCCCTGTCCAATGGCCAGCAGGAAACTGGGCTTTTAGTCACACAGCCACAAGGAAATGAACTACCAACAATCTGAATGAGTTTGGAGGCAAATTGTTCCCCAGTTGAGCCTTCAGATGAGAATACAAGCCCAGTTGACACCTTCCTTGCTTGTTTATGAAATCCTGACTGAAGAAGACCCAGCTCACCATACCCAGGCTCCTGATCTATAGAAAATAGGTGATGATAAAAATATGCTGTTTTAACCCGTTAAGTTTGTGGTAAATTGTTACACAGCAATAGAAAACTATTACATTATTTAACCTAATTTGTTTTGAGTTTTTTGTTTTTGTTTGTTTGTTTGTTTTCCAGTAATGGGGGTTGAACCCAGGGCCTTGCATATGCTAGTTAAGTGTTCTACTGCTGAACTGCATTCCCAGTCCCCTCTTTATTTTTTATGTTGAGACAGGGTCTTGCTAAGTTGCACAGGTTTCCTTTGGCCTTGAATTTGCAATCCTCCCATCCTCCCAAGTTGCTGGGATTACAGGAATGCACCACCATGCCTTGCCTGATATTTTCTTAGGTCAAAATGTAATACCAACAATTTTTTGTGCTTTGACAATTAAGAGGAAACTGAAATTTGATGAAACATTTAAGACAAGTACTTTGATTTTTGTAAAGCAAGTCTGATCTCATTTTCTAGAATAGGTTCCAACTGTTTGAAACACTGTTACAGATTAACAGTATTGATGGATTACAGGTAACTAGAATTTGTGAAGAGGCCTAGATTATATTCGGAATATTCTTTTTCTCCAACAAGTCATTTTTTGAATCTACATATTCTGTGGTCACTTTTACCCTCAACAATTGCCACATGCACATGCTCTTCCCCCTTCCTGGCATACCACTTATTTCCATTCACTCAAAAAGGTCTATTTTCGATGTTACATCAATTAGAGAGCCATCTCTTGCCATTCTCACTCCATCTAAGAATTCAGGGAGCTCCCATTGTGTACTCCTGTGGTAGCATTACTACATAGAGTTGAGATCACCTGCTTCCTTTCTTACCTGTCCTAGAAAACTGGCAGCTTCTTGAGATCAAGAGCTGTTTTGTTTATATCATTGCATCTACTATAAACCCTGGTACATAGCTCAATAAGTAAAATTTTCAAACTGAGAGTCTAGGAAGGTAGCCCGGAGTTAAGGGCTGAATGGCCTCTTAGTTTGACCAAAATCCAGGATGGCAATTAAAAATAAGTCTCCAGTGTAGAAACTAGAGATTTTTGTATCTGCTTTGTCTTGGGTTTCCTCCAGAAAGTAAATCCTAAGAGGAGGACTTTGATGTAGATAGTTTATTTTGGGAAGTTCTTCCAGAGCGTAGGAGTAGGAGACTGGGAAGCATGAAGAGGACTGAGAGCCAGCCAGTACAATTATATGTTCTGAGCTGATCACTTCTGTGGACAACTGGGCTTCATCCTTTTGGAACTCTCTAGCAAGCCAATGGAATACACTTCAGAATTGTCCACTCAAGGGAAGGAGGGAGCATCTATCCACCAGCCTCTGTACACCATTGGAAAAGTGTTTCTCATGGGGTGTTTACCCCCTTTCATCTCATGGTTTGCATGTGGACAGGGACATACCAGATTCCTGCAGGTACCTCTTTCAGAGTCAGAATTTCCACAGCAGAATGCAAGAGGTGCAAAGGTACAGCTGGGACAAGGTCTGTCGGGCTAGACCTTTGAAATTGGGTTGCTACAGTGACAGACAAAGAGGATATAAGGTGGACAAAAGAATTGCTTAATTCAGTAGGCTTGCATCATGCAGATCAATTTGTTTGGTCTGTTACCTCCAGTTCATCATAGTCTTCAAGGCGGCCAGTCACACCTCTATGAAAGGCTCAGTGTAGGAAAGATGAAATTAGCCACAGTCCACCTGCTGCAACTGGCTGGGTACCCTCTAATTCATCTTTGTTATTGGAATTAAGCCTTGTGCAGTTGTGGGAGAAGCTAAAGAAGCAAAGATCCAAAAGGGAGAGAAGGCTCCAGCTGCCAAAGTGAGGCTGCACAGAGGAATGGCTGTTGTGTCCATGGAATTGCAGCCATGCATCTAATGATTGGCATGGGGACAGTGTTGGTTAACAGGGCTGCAGTTAGGAGGAAGATCTGATCACAGAGGAGAAGCAAGAACAAGCCATACCTACTAGCGCCTTTGTGTCAACCTGTCACTGCATCTAGCTACCGTGGCTTTTAGAGAGTGCTGGCTGCTGCCTTATCTGTCTTCCAAGTCACACATTTCTCTTTTTGGTTAACTCTAACTTGGAAACATACTGAAATGGAGATTGTGGGATATAGTTCAAGCTTATTAAAGATAAAACACTACCAATCAGCACAATCTCCTAATTCCCTAGCCCACGTTAGATTTTTGTCACCATTTGCCAGTATTTCAGCAAGTCTAGGCAGCCTACTGGGAGGGTTGACCCAGACCTTCATCCCAGAGGTATCAGCTTTTAGTTTCTTTATTGGTAGTTGTTACAGTTACCAAGTATTTATCATTGGACAAAGACTCACCAGAAAATGCCCCAGTGAATCCCTTGAGTTCCGAATGAGCTCCTTCCTGCTCCAGCACACACAAGATCCATGCCCACAGTGGGTCTGCTGATGCCTGTAGCCAGGTCTTACAGTTCTTTGGGTGTCTACACTTCTTCCAGAACAGGAACTATATTTTCCCACTCAGACTGCTATGAAGCAGATTCATGGTTAGGAGATAGCGAGAAGATGCAGGGACAGAGCTTAAAGAGGTTCCTGCAGGGTCTCCAGACAAAGATAGGCTGCTGTTCTTCAGTGAAGAGTTAGAGGCGATCCTTCTTCTAACCTAGAAAATTTGAGTGACCCTTTAGGTTTAACATTCTCTGCTCATCCATAGATTATCTTCATTTTGGGTTTTTTGTCCACGTGTACCCATCAGGACCCATATTTTTATCATAGAAGACTAATGAAGGCTTTCTTTCAAACCTTCTTTATAGCTCTAATACCCTTCAGATTAAATCTTGAGTAGTAATGCAGTCTGCCCTGTAACTATAGGAAATTGTTTGTTTGTTTGTTTATTGAAAACAGTCTCTCTGTGTAGCTTAGGCTGACCTCAAACTCATCCTCCTCCTGTCTGTGCCCCTTGTGTGCTGAGATTATAGGCATGTGCCACCATAGCCAACCAAACAATCTTTTGTTTGTTGATTGGGGTTTTTTGTTTGGTTGGTTGGTTTTTGTTTTATTTTTGTTTAAGAGTTGAACCGAGGGGCTTGCTCATTCTTTGCAAGTGCTCTATCATTGAGCTGTATCCCAGCCCATTTTACTTTTTTATTTTGAGACAAGGTCTTGCTAGGTTATACATGCTGCCTCTGGCCTGAAATTTGGGATCCTCCTGCCTCTCCCTCCCAAGGCACTGAAATTAGAGGCATGTGCCATTGTGCCTGGCCCAAATAGGGTCCTTATTTATTTATTTATTTATTTTTATTTTTATTTTTATTTTTTTGGTGGTATTGGGGAATGACCCCAAGGCCTCACGCTTGCATGCTTTGCAAGTGCTGTACCATTGAGCTGCACCCCAGCCCATTTTTTTTACTTTTTGAGACAGGGTCTCCCTAAATTACACAGACTGCCTCTGGTCTTGAACTTGTGATCCTCCTGCCTCTACTTCCTGAATCGCTGGGATTACAGGCATGCGCCACTGTGCCTGGCCAAATAGAATCTTTTTAAACACTGACCCAGAAGTCTTCAGACTTTGAAGAATGTATAGATTTGAGATCAACTAAGTTGATCCCATGGGCTGGGATTTAGCTCGTTGGTAGAGTGCTGTGCTACAGTCTCTGAGGTCCCAAGTTCAATTCCCAGCACCGCAAAAATGGAAGAAGGACCTGGCAACCCACTCCCAAGGCAACCCCGAAACAATCTGCCATTGAAAACCCTATGGTTTGCTATGAGTCGGATGCCGACTTGATGGCACGTAACAACAACAA
>VMDO01036532.1:0-15076 GCA_007922755.1 Pedetes capensis
CCATTGGAATATGCTGTTTATTGTAGAGAGATAATGTGTTTTAAACTGTATATGATATATAATTGTAATTGGAATAGTTATGTAATTAAGGTGGCATGCTGCCTTCCATTACAATCCCCACCCACTAGAGAGATGACAGATGGGTAATTTCAAGCTTTTAGTTGCAGAGAGGGAATGAGCTTATGGCTTCATCTGTCAGGTAAGCCACTTTGCAGTCATCTTCAACTTCATTAAAGCTTTCTTATCTTGGAAGAATTACATTTCAATATTGAAAATGGGTTGTTTGGGGATATTTATGCATCACTTCTCTCATTGTATCATCTGTCCGATGTCAAATTTCTACTCAGAACTCCTCTACAAAGTCAATGATAAATTTGGCAGCATTCCTGCAATCCTCAGAAACAAGATAATTAGACCTGGATGTTCAGTATCTGTCCATATTTAAACATTCTCTTTTCTTCCAGGCTGACCCAAAACAAAGCATATATTACACAAATGATTTTTGTCTTTCCTTTCCTTTCATTAGCTGACAAAAAGCCTTCCCTTCTGTAATATTACATGGTTGTTTCTACTGTAAGTTTAGCAATGGTACATTAAAAACTCAATACATTTTCAATATCATGGTCTTATTTTACACAGAATGTCAGCTTCATTCACATTAAATTCAAAGCATTAATTAACTATATGAACACAAGATATTTTTAATATATTTAACACTGTAAAGCTCTGGGAAAATAGCAGGTTATTTTAAGTACTATCTTAAGGGTGAGCCATATTATTTAGATAACAGTAGTAAATGGTATATTGATCTTTAGTTGAAACTAACAAAAGGAAAACCCTATGCCAGGCAATTACTTTACTCAATTAGCAAATTAAATAAGTCACATAAAGAGTCCCACCATTTTTTATTTGACTAAGGATAAGTAAGTATGGACAATATTTACAGTTATCAGTTGTAATTAAAGAAGTCTACTCTGGTCTTAATATGAACAGTTATGTACATATCTAAATGTGGCCAAGCATTAAACAAATTCTGTCAATGAATAGAGTTTATGAGACATTTTCTGATGTAAGTTGACTATTTAATGCATCACAATTTAAAATAAGCCACAAAATTTTTTTTGGGGGGGCAGGGAGAGTGAGAGCATACTGGAGTATTGAACCTAGGGCTTCACATGTTAAGTAAATGCTCTTCACTGAGTTGCATTCCCAGGCCATCCTTTTTTGTTTGTTTATTTTGAAATGAATTCCCCCTAAATTTCTCAGGCTTCCTCTGGCCTTGAATTCATAATTCTCTTGCCTCTACCTCGAGCATCACTGGGATTATAGGCCTGTGCTACAGAGACCAGCCAGATTTTACTTTTTAAATCATTAATATAGTGAGGTATCAAGGAATTTCTAATTATTTTCAGATTGCAGATACAGGAAACATTAGAAAACATCTACTAAAGAACTATTGCATAGACATTTACATCCTGACCATCAAAAACAATAATGCAATTTTATAAATTTTATAAACCTAGTGCTTGTTATTACTTCTTGATAGCTATCTGATAGATGAAACTCAGTGACTTGCAAAAAAGATTGTGTATGTGTGTTTGTGAGAGGTATGTGCAAGTGTATGTGTAGAATATCCTTCAACAAAGCTGGGCATGGTGGCACATAACTGTAATCCCAGCAACTCAGGAGGTGGAGGCAAGGGGATTGCAATTTGAGACCAAAGGCAGTCTGTGTAATTTAGTGAGATACTGTCTCAAAAAACAAACAAACAAACAAACAAAAGGGAAAAAAAGAATATCATTCAAAAAACCCTTTGTTTCTAGCATTCAGAAATTAGGAAGTGTAATTAGAAAGTTGATTGTCTTTCTCTCAGCTGAAGTGACATGTTTCCCCCTAATTAAAGTTTCAAACATAGCCCTATTTCACATTAAAATTGTGATGTTTGCCAACCAAATAAGTGACTTTGCTGGTATCTACTCGAACAGTCCCCCACATGTCTGTAAGACTGTCACACTATGGGGTCTTGCATATTGCTGTGATGCTCAAAGCTATGCCACCAATATTTCAGATACCAGCAGGGCCACGTGGACAGGTTTCAGCTGAGCTTCCAGAGTTATACAGACTGAGAAAGACCCAGGATCCCACTCCCAAAACAACTAGCCATTGAAAAGCCTATGAATAGCAGAGAAGCACTGTCAAATGTAGTGTTGCCAAATGATCCCCACCCCTAGGCTGGAAAGCATTCAAGAAATATCTGGGGAAGAGAGTTGCCTCCTTAAAGTAGAGTCAACCTTAATGACAAGAATGGAGTAAAACCTTGGAGACCTCCTTTTGCTGATGGTACATGATTTAAAATGAGAAGAAATGTAATGACTGCAACAATGTGTTCAAACATAAAATGGTTGGATACAAGGCAGTGTTGAGCAGTATCTCATTCTGCTATACTTAGGGTCACTATGAATTGGATCCAACTTGATGGCACCTTACAAGAACAGCTCCTTACAAAAACAGCCAAAATAATATATTATAGATTATGAGTTGGACTCAAGGGCACCTAACAACAACAATAGTGCATGTTCCATTTTGACAAAAAACTCTAGAACTGCATGATCTTCATTCATAAATTTAGTATCAAAATTGCTGATTAAAGAGTGAAAGTAAAATAGATAAAAAATTTGTCCCTCTTACATTTTACTTAAATACATTATAAAGTGTATATTGTTTAAGTGCCAATATTGTTACTTTAATTTAAAAATAACATACCTTGGCAAAAACAGTCATTATATTTTATTAAAAAATTCTGCAAACCCAGATTTTCAGTTCTCAATGTGTATTCAGTGTTGTAACTATGATATTTGAATAGACGTATGCTAAAAACGGGATTTCCTCATTAAACATGAAGTACCAGTTTATGTTTGACTTCTATTCTACTGACATTTGAAGGTTAATATTTAATTAATAATTATATGATGATTTAGTTTCGGTAAGCTTACAACAATAACAGAAACATTTTTAAAATATAGCAAACCCTTGGCCTCATTAGGAGCAAAGAACAGTAGAAATAAAATATGAGCACAAAATTTAACAGTAAAACAGAGGAAATTGTTTATTTTATCAAATCAATTAGGAGGAGATTAAAACCAAAAACTTGACTTTGTTCTCCTTAATTGAATTTGGCAAAGTATCATTTGTGCATTAGTTGGTGAATAATCTCATGTATTAATACACAATTTAGGGCTGGGATTTAGCTCAGTTGGTAGAGCGCTGCTCTGCAGTCTCTGAGGTCCCGTGTTCAATTCCCAGTACCACAAAAATGGGAGAAGGACATGGAAATCCACTCCCAAGGCAAGGCTGAAACAGTCAGCCATTGAAAACCCTATGAGGGCCGCTATGAGTCAGACACTGACTTGTCAGCACCTAAGAACAACAATACCCAATTTAAAAAGACAAGGTGTAAAAGGAGAAACTCCTAATTTTGTAATGCTTAAGAAAATGTCAAATTTTGAGCTCTTTATTCAGTACAAATACAAATGTTCATTGATAGTACAAGAAAAGTTGTTTTACTTTTTACTGAATCTTAGCATATGCCATGGCAACCAACATAGCAATTGAATAAAGTTTCTGAGCATATGCCGTTACATATAACATAGCAGTAAATAAAGTTAAAGTATGAAATAAAAGATACTATAAATATATGCCAATATAGTAAAACTATATTTTAATCCTTTATACCAAAAGTAAAAAGAAGCAAAACAAATATTTTATGTGCTAAACTAAGAAAGGATCCATGAAATCCTACAAGCATCAGAAGATAGAAACTAAAGGAAACATCTCTGGGAAGATTCAGGTAAGGAAGGTGCAAAAGATCACATCAGGCTTATCTTCTGTGTTTACAGGGAACTGTGGGGAAGACTAAGTGTGGAGAATATTTAAAAGTATAAATATTTTAGATTCTTTAAGAAGGAGGAGTATTGGGTGTGTGCTCAAATGAAAAAAGGCATATAGAAGAGGAAATGGGTAAATCTTTTCACTCATCAATACCAATTAGAATGTAAAAAAAGAAAGGGTGCACATATGCATAAAAGTATTTATGTATGTACTTTTTATGTATATGCACATAAAAGTACGCACACACATTATATATATGTATATATACATATATATACATACATACATATATATGTATGTATATATATACATACATATATATATATACATACATACATACATATATATATATATATATATATATATATGTTGTTGTTGTTAGGTGCCGTCGAGTTGGTATCCGACTCATAGTGACCCTCATAGGGTTTTCAATGGCTGACTGTTTCGGGATTGCCTTGGGAGTGCATTGCCAGGCCCTTCTCCCATTTTTGCAGTGCTGGGAATTGAACTCGGGACCTCAGAGACTTCAGTGCAGCACTCTACCAACTGAGCTAAATCCCAGCCCTGCTAAATCCCAGCCCCATAGTTGTGGTTATTAGTTGGGCCCAACTCATATCAACCCTATGTATAACAGAATGAAATATTCCCCAAATATGTGCCAGAGATAGGATCCTATGTACGTTTAAGCCCATTGTTGCAGACACTGTGTTAATCCATCTAGTTGAGGATTTTCCTTTTTATCATTTATCCATCACTCTCCCAAACATGATGTCCTTCCCCAGTGATTGGTCCCTCCTGACTACATGTCCAAAATATGTAAGACACAGTCTAGCTACCCTTGCTCCCAAGGAGCACTCTGGATGCAATTCTTTTAAAATGGATTGGTTAGTTCTACTAGCAGTCCATGATGTGTTCAATCTTCATCTCCAGAACCATAATTCAAAAACATTAATTCTCTTGTCTACCTTGTTCAATGTCCAGCTTTCACAACCATATGAAGCAACTGAAAATACCATGGCATGAGTCAGCTTCACCTTCACCTTCAGTGTGACATCTTTACTTTTCAACACTATAAAGAGATATTTTGTAGCAGCTTTTCCCAATGCAGTGCATCTTTTGATTTCTTGATTGCTGCTTCCATGGGTGTTGATTGTAGAAACATGTAAAGCAAAATCTTTTACAACCCAATCTTTTCTCCAATTATCTTGTAGTTTCATACTGAGCCAATTGTAAGAATTTTTGTTTTGTTGACATGTAGGTGCAATTCATACTGAAGGCTGTATTCTTTGATCTTCATCAGGAAATGTTTCAAATTCTCTTCATATTTAGCAGAGTTGATTCATGCATAATGCATGTTCTGAATGAAATTTCCTCCAAACATGATGCCACATTCTTCTTCATAAAGTCCAGCTACTCAGATTATTTGCTCAGCATACAGATGGAAGAGGTATGGTGAAAGAACATAGCTCTAACACACACTTTTATTGATTTTAAACAAGGCAGTGTTTCCTTGTTTGAATGATTGGCTGATGGTCTATGTACAAAGTCCTCATGAGTACAATTAGGTGCTCTGGTATTCCCATTTTTCACAGTGTTATCCATAATTTGTTATGATCCACACAGTCAAGTGTCTTTGTATAGTCAATAAAACATAGACTAGACATCCTTCTGCTATTCTCTGCTTTTGGCTAATATCCATCTAGTATCAGCAATGATGTCTCTGGTTCCATGTCCTCTTCTGAATGCAGCATGATTTCCTAGCAGTTCCCTGTGTATATACTGCCACAGTCACTTTTGAGTGACTTTTAGGGAAATTTTGTTTCTGTGCAATATTAATGATATTGTTTGATAGTTTCCACAATCCGTTGGCTTCCCTTTCTTAAGAATAGAAACAAATATGGATCTCTTCCAGTAAGTTGGCCCAGTAGCAGTTTTCAAAATCTCTTGGTATAAACAAGTGAGCACTTACAATGTTGCATCTGTTTATTGAAACATCTCTACTGGTATTCCATCAAGTCCTGGAACTTTTTGTTTTATCAATTCCTTCAAGGAAGCTTCCACTTTTTCCTTCAGTACCAGTGGTTCCTGATCATATGCAAACTCTTGAAACGGTTGTTCATCTACCAATTATTTTTAATATAATAACTCTTACCTTTCAATAGAGAAGACTAAATTTGACAATGTAATGGATCATCTCTTCGGGGGAAAATACTTTTGAAATGCCTGGAGCCATATGACCCTGGTATCTGATCCAATCAAGTCTCAGTAGTTAAGCAGGGTCAGGCCAGGTTAGTTCTTAGATGGAAAATTGCCTGGTAACACCAATTGCTGAAGGTTTGGTAGAAAGACCTGGGAACCCACTGTCCCCCCAAAAAAAATCTGCCACTGAAAGCCTTATGAATTTCAGAGAAGCACTGACAATAGTGCCAGGCATGGCACAGAGTTGGGGAATGTTTCTTCTATTGTACATAGGGTCGCTATGAGTAGGACTCAACTCAAGGACACCACCACCAACAAAAACAAAAATTTATAAAATCAGATATCCATGGTTTTTCATCCACATACATCTTTCCTTTGGAACCACATAAATTACAAGAAAGTATCTTAAGTTCTTCCAAATTGACATTATATTTCCTATGAAATTAGGAAAATTAGTCCATCAACAGTGTGTTCCTGTTGTTTTTGCCGTCAGATTGATATAAATTGGCCAAGTGAAGTGAAAGCAATTTCTTTATACTCAGGAAAAAATTTAAATAAACATTTTTACCATAGTCCTACTGCAGAAGAAAAACTGTGAAAACATAAAAGGGATATTTTTTTAAATACAAATTGAGGTGAAATTAGGAAATAAGATTACTCAATATGATTGAATGTCATGAAAGAAAATTAAACACAACACATAATCTATGATACATAAGGGATTAAAATGAATTTGCTCCAACTGAAACAGAAATAGGTAAAAATTAAATTTAAAAGGAAATGAAGTCACTTAAAACCTTAAAAGTAAATGAATGACAGGAAATATCAGATATATGCTATTCTTACTTCTAATAATTAATGTATATTAAAAATGAAGGTAACAGATTTAATATCTAGCTAACAGAGAAGCTATAAAAATTAGTCTATGACAGAAAACTTATATGAACTTATACTTTAAAAAACATGAAATATGTATAATATGCAGTTTTCTCTCTTTAAAGGTATTTAAAAGAAGAAGCTGGATATTGTGATACATATCTGTAAACCTCCACTAGATTGGAGAAAGAGGATCATGAGTTCCATGCCTCAGGCAACCTGCACAACTTACAGAGCTTCTGTATCAAGATAAAAATTAGCAAAAGTGCTGGTAGTGCAGTTCAGTGGTAGAATACATGCTGGATTAAGGGAGATACTTCCAGTGGGCTTAGTATTTGCTAGGCACTTCCACTATCTCTGGAAATAAAGCTAGGTTTTTGGGTGGAGAGGGGGAGGAAGCCTTCATATTCAAAGTGAGAACAACAAAACTATAGACAGTTACAAAATGAATTACTTGAATATATATTATATAACCTGTTAAAGCATGCTCTGGAAAAAAATTACATATGATAAAAGGATAGAGAGTGATGGGCAGGCACAATGTAACTGGGTCCTATTTTACATAAACAGGGAAGACCTTCCTGACAAGACGCCATGGGGGAGATGACAGGAAGCCACATCAAGGATGAATATGCTGTAATAAAGGTAATTTAAATTTAAAATCCCTTCCCTGTGCTTCTGTAAGTTCTAATGGCAGACAGGCATGCTTTATATATTTGTGAAGTATGGATGATATATTTGTTCAGAGGAATTATCTTTAATTTTATTATATCAAAAACCTAAGTTTGAGGACAAGTCTTCTATGCACCCTATGAAAGCAAAGAGTTCTTGGACAACTAGAGAGCCTTCTCATGACCAGCTTATTTCTGGAGTCATTCCCTGGAAGGAAATTGTTGTCATTCATTCATGAAAGAAGATAGAATGGATTATAGGATTAGTGTGAGAAGTTGGAACTACATCCATTCTGTGGCTGAGGGAAAACACCACAAAAAGACAGAAGGTTTGACTTTGTAACAAAATACATTCATTTATTCAGCAAACAGCCTCACTGTTTGGTCTCTTTCCATTCAGAGTCAGTTGAACTCCAGCAGTGAGTGGTTTCAGAGAAAACTAATCAATGTTTGACAAAACTATAAGCATTTCAAGAAATATTAATGATCCTGGAAAGAACAGAAAAAAATACTGGCTAGCTCCCCTAGATAGATATCACTGTCAAAAATGAAATACTGAATTTGTGATGGATGAAGAGACCACTGATTAGGAAGAGATATTGAATAGAAACTACAAGGAGCAGCAAAGCTTAGGAAATCACTGGATATTTACAGAGAACTATTTTTATTTAATAATCATACTAGGCAGTAGTTTTGTTCAACATATGTGTTAGAAACAGGATACCTAGGTCCAAGGAGGTAAAACGATAGATGAAAATGTATCATCATGGTAGCTAAAGCACTTAGGTTTATTTAGAGATACACATATAATATGATACTAAAGAAAACAAATAAATATTATCCCCAAATTCATGTTAGCCTTTACCTCTGAGTTATTAAAGAGAGGTTTTATTTGGTAAAACAAAATAAAACAAACCAAACAAGAAACAATCCAGGTCTCCTGGGTTCATGGAATTTTTTTTTTAACTTTTGACATGGAGAATGATTAGGCAGTTGCTCATTTTATAATTTTTCATTATAGTAGATATTTGTGTTTTTTAAAAAACCACTATATGTTATATTTGAGAACACAAAGTTTAAAAATTGGGGGGACATTACTGTGGCTATACTGTCTCAATATTAAAGAGTTTTATGCAGAGAGCAACATTATAGAATTCACATCTGCCCATAAAATTCTCTGACTAGAGCATGACATTTTGGACATGTAGTCAGGAGAGACCAATCCCTGGAGAAGGACATCATGTTTGGGAGAGTGGCAGGTCAACAACAACAACAAAGGAAAACCCTCCACCAGATGGATTGACACAATGTCTTTAGCAATGGGCTTAAACATAAATAAGATCCTGTGCCTCACACAGGATTAGTAAGTGTTTCCATCTGCTGTACATAGGGTAGCTATGAGTCAGACTCAATGGCACCTAACAACAATAACAGAGCATGATCAAAAAGAAAAATGAGACCAATAAGAAAGACAAGTAAAACCTACTGTAATGATAGTAGAGATACTATTAATGGGAAGACTTAAAAGAGGGATTAGAAATGGAATCTGCAGAAGCAGTGACCAATTTAATGACAACAGGAAATGAGAAAAGACTAGAAAATTTTGAGTAATCAGGCTTGAAGTTGTGATACTCTTCCTAAAGTATAGACTGAAGCATTGTTGCAGGAGCAGGGAGCGATAATTTCACCTTGAGGTGCACTTGAAGTATCTCAGAAATTTCCTGGACACACAGTGGATTTTGATAAGCAGAAGAAAGATTTTGGCTAAAAGATATTTGCAAAGTACATAAATGCCAATTAAAACCATTGAAAACCCTATGAGTAGCAGAGAATCACTAACAATACTGTTTCACCTGTTGTACATAGGGTCGCTATGAGTCGAACACTGATTCATCCACACTTAACAATATGTATAATTAGTAGAGGAAATACAATTTTAAAGCATCTAAGAATTAGAAGAAAACTACAATATACCATTTGTTCCTTTACTACTCTAATGTGAATAGAATTATTTGTCCTAGTTTGCATCAAAAGATTTTAGTTTCTTTATATGCAATATTTCAGTAATGTTATAATATTTGCAAGCTATGTGAAAATGATGACATATATTAGTTATTTCTTTCTATGTTTCTGTGGCTGCACATGAACCTAGACAAAAATGAGCTAACCCTTTCCCACTTTCTACTTTTTTCTGAAATTGCCCAAAGCAAAGCTCGTCAATTTCAAGACAAAGAGATTATCCCGAGGTTTAAAATGATATGAACTGATGGTTGTGCAAGTTTCATGCACATTAGATCCTCATTCCTTCCATCATATGGATCAGATCTGCAACTTCAAGCTATGTATTCTTGAGAATTATAGATCCAAAAATGCCTTTACTTTGCTGTTTAAAACTAAGATTGTTCCTCACCCCAGGAGAGCAAGATTAGTTTCTGAATTTACTCTTAAATTTCAGAATTTAAATTTTACAGAATATAAAAGATTTTACTTTAATTTAGTTGATGTATAAAGTACAATATTCCTTTTTATGTAATAGCCACGTAATACATAATATTTACTTATCTTGATCAACTTTTTTCTATGATCCTTTATAAAATATAGGCTTTCTTGAGACAGACTAAGTTCATTTTAAGAAAAAAAATAATCTACCACTTTATGAGAATTTTGCAAGTAAAACATCCCAGCGATTGCAAATATACATGGGATTCTAATACAAATTTTGACTCCTCCAAAAATCACCTCCCCCTAATAAAAAGCCAATGGAAATTAAAATCTTCCTCTGGATATGGAAAAGTGAGTAAGATTTTTGTGGTGCATATGAATGATTCTTTTTCTCTAGGCCTGTACCTAACATCTGCCTTCACTAGGCTGGGGTCAGGGGTTATGAGGGGTAGTTGGTCTCTTCCTTATATTCAGTTTCCCAATCCCAGTTTGATTATTTTCTTACTCAAAGAACAAATCACTTGCAACTTAATCAACTACATGTCTAATAAAGTGTGGTTTCATTGGAACGTACTCTAAGTACTATTGACTGCCGGTTTTGCTTAGTACATATAAACTACATGTAGCAACTCTGTGTGCTTGATAAATGCAGGTTTTTTTTTACATGGAATACTGCATAATTTTACCTGAGTTCTCCACTGACAAATATTATTTTTTGAAACATAGTCAACATGGTAGCATTAACAAAGATATTTCAAACATAGTCAACATTATATTATTAACAAAGTTACTCATACTCTACCTCTGGGCTCTCTTCTCCCCATCAATACTCAGGGGATTCACGACATGTTCCCATTGAGGCCATGTCAGATACTTATGAAAAATCAGTCCTAGATTGTGCCTTCTAAGAGAATCCTAGCCCTTTTGCTTACTTGATTTGTGAGGTTGGATAAATAAATATCCGTGACACTGGGTTTTTCATCTATTAAACACAATAACTGTATTTCCTACCAATTAGTTTGTGTAAAGAAGTCTATAAGTTAAATTAATGCTTGTGAAGAACTGTGCTGGTACATAATAAGGTATTATTGGCCATTTCTTGTGCATTTCTGCATAGTAAATAGTTATAGATCCCATATTGAAAATGAAGATGCGCCTGACCCATCCCATGGTATTTTCAGTCCCATCATATGGTTGTGAAAGCTGGATCTTGAACAAGGGAGAGAGGAGAAGAATTGATGATTTTGAATTATGGTGCTGGAGATGAATATTGAATATACCATGGACTGCCAAAAGAAGCAACAGATTGACTCTAGAAGAAGTACAACCAGAGTGCTCCTTGGAAGCAAGGGTAGCTAGACTGACTTATGTATTTTGGACATATAGTCAGGAAGAACCAATCCCTGGAGAAGGACATCATTTTTGTGAGAGTGGCAGGTCAATGCAAAAAAGAGAACACTTCAACAGATGGATTGACACAGTGTCTGCAACAATGGGTTTAAACATAAATAAGGTCATGTGCTTGGCACAAAAATGGGGAGTGTGTCAATCTCCTGTATGTAGTCAGACTGGACTGGATGGTGCCTACTAACAACAAATAGTCAGCCTAGACAATTATTTACATCAAAATACAAACATAAAGAGATAATGAACTTAAGTTGTGTTGTATACATTAAATATGTCTTAATATAGAAGCTTTTGCAGTAATTGTATACATTTTATTTAGATAGCAATGTGACAGTCTCAAACTGGTTCAAATGCAGTGAGGCTAAACTTTTACTGTGTAAACTTTTACTGTGTAAACAGTCATATCACAAAATTGTTTCAATAACAAATTTCAATTTTAAATTTTAACCAACATTAGAAATATAATTCCAAGTTCAACATGTTTTTAAACATTTGAAACACATACTATATAAATCAAATCTGGACAGGCAAAGTGACACTGCCTGTGGAATTCAGTTCCTTTTTTCCCTGGGTAATGAGACTGATAATTCTATGGTCAAGCAGTGCAATCAGAGTATTCCTTGGAAGTGATGATGGCTAGACTGCATCAGATGTATTTTGGACATGTTCTCAGGAGGGACCAATCCCTGAGAAGGACATAATTTTTGGGACAGTGGTAGGTCAAGAAAAGAAGGAAGAGTCTCAACTAGATGGATTGACACAATAGCTGCAACAATAGGCTTAAATATAAGAAAGATCATGTACCTGGCACAGAGTTGGGGAGTGTTTCTTTCTGTTGTACATAGGTTTGCTATTTGTCAGGCAGGACTTGACAGCATCTAACAACAACAAATAGCTAAAATTCACTAAAGTGAACCTAAGTCTGTAAATTATATTTTATATATGTAGTTGACTGGTGAGCAAATTTTACTCATACAAGAATTTTGAAGTATGTTAGTTGATAGAGAAATGATATCTGAATGCTAACAACATGCCTCTATCTACACATAGGATGAAAAGTCCTTTAATCCACAGAGAAGGTGTCAGCATTAATAAAGCAATGTTATTCTATACCTCTACCATAGAAGGCCCATATTGACATGAAACATTATAATGGTAGCAATACAGAACTTCTCAGAAAAAAAAAAACTACAATTTTATGAAGATTTTTAATAGGAAAGAATAAATAAAAAGGAAGAAATCCTTGGGAAGAATTTTATTGCTGTCTATTGACAGTAGCCTGCAGCCATAGCTCTGTGGCATCCGATCCCGTCAGATCTCGGAAGCTAAGCAGGGTCAGGCCTGGTTAGTACCAGGATGGGAGACTGCCTGGGAACACCAGAAGCTGTAGGCTTGGGAGAAGGACCTGGCAACCCCCTCCCTAAAATCAATCTGCCATTGAAAACCCTATGAACAGCAGAGAAGCACTGACAATAGTGTGTCCCCTGTTGTACAGAGGGTGGCTATGAGTTGGATACCGACTCAATGGCACCTAAGAACAACAACAACAATTGACAGTAAGGTTTGTGATAAAATATAAAATCTATTTTTATGCAATTTTGGATGTCCTATTAAAAATAACACACAAATGGGTAGAAAAATAATTCAGATGTAAAGAATATGGATTTGTGAATAATAACTGGATACTTACACAACCATGTACACATCTTAAATTCTATTTAGAATGTTTTTCTATAGCGGTAGATATCATAATTTGAACACTTTGTATCATAATTTACAAAGACTTCTGGAATGAACCTGATGGTATTTTCTGAGAGTTAATATTCACTCTCTAACATCTATAACTTACTATCATAGTTTCATTTTCAGAGGAGTAACCAGGTAGGAAGCTGTGGTTTAATACTATTGATTTCCAGTGATATAACCCTTTACATAATAAAGTGAAAATTCAACTTAAATTAACTAAATCCTAAATGTATGAAAATGCTAAATGTGTGTGTGTATATATATATATTCATATATATACATATATACATGTACATATATACAAATATACATAAATGTATATATTTACCTCTGATTATAGTTGAAATACTTCTTTGAAAAGAATTACAAAAACCAATCTCCATCTTTTCACAATGTATATCAATATATCAAGTTGCATAACTTTAGCCTGCAGCTGTACCACTGTGGCTTCTGATCCCATCAGATCTTGGAAGCTAAGCAGGATCATTTCTGGTTAGTACTTGGATGGGAGACCACCTGGAAATACCAGATGCTGTAGGCTTGGGAGAAGAACCCAGAAACCCACTGCCATAAAAACAATCAGCCATTGAAAACCCTATGAATATCAGAGAAGCACTAAATAATAATATTTCCTCTGTTGTACTTAGGGTCGCTATGAGTCGAACACCAACTCCACAGTACCTAACAACAAAAATAATGGGTCAATTGTAGTATAGTAAAGACAAAAACATAGTAAATATCTTGTCTCTCAAGTAATTCAGGCTATTGTAATTGCATGTATTTATTATTTAATTTTGCTGAACATAATAAACTCTGCATACAAGAAAGATTTTAAATATGTGATGCCTCCTTCCTTTCTTAGTATTGGCATAGACTTCATTTACTTCACTGTCATCAGCTCCAGTGTTTGTTTTTTTTTTCATTCAACAGATACCTGTTTAAAACTACATCATTAAGAAAACAAGCAAAAAAACAAACAGAATATATATGGATGTACACATGTGGTGGTGTTGTTAGGTGCTGTGAAGTCGGGTCTTACTCATATCGACCCTATGTACAACAGAAGGAAACACTCCTCGATTCTGTGCCAGGTCCACAATCTCATTTATTTTTAAGCCCATTGTTGAAGACACTGTGTCAATCCATCAAGTAGAGGGTTTTCCTTTTTTTGTTGACCTTCCATTCTCCCAAACACAATGTCTTCCAGGGAATAGTCCTTCCTGACTACCTGTCCAAAATACGTAAGACATCATCTAGCCCTCCTTACTTCTAAGAAGCACTCTGGTTGCACTTCTTCTAGGACAGATCTGCTGTTGCTTTTGGCATTCTGTGTATACTGGCATACTGAATATTCATCTTCAGCACCATAATTCAAAAGGATCAATTATTCTTCTGTCTCCTTTGTTCAAAGTCCAGCTCTCACAACTATATGATGGGACTGAAAATACCATGGCATGAGTCAAGCACACCTTCTTCTTCAATGTGCATATAATTTTGTTTTGTAGAAATATTATCAGTGTATATATCATGTATGTATATATATATTTACATTTATACACATACAAAAATACATATGTATGAACATACATGTAGATATGTATTGTTGTTATAGGTACTATCAAGTCAGTTTTTCCCAAGGCAGTACATCTTTTGATTTCTTGACTGCTGCTTCCATGGCTGTTGATTGTAGAACCAACTAAAGTAAAATCTTGGACAACTTCAATCTTCTCTCCACTTATCATGAAGTTGCAAAGATTTTTAGTTTCTTAATGTCAAGGTGCAATCCATAGTGAAAGCTGTATTCTTTGACTTTCATCTGTAAATGTTTCAAAGCATCTTCATATATA
>VMDO01036533.1:0-15066 GCA_007922755.1 Pedetes capensis
TTTTTTTTTTTTTTTTTTTTTTTTTTGTGTGTGTGTGTGTGTGTGGTACTGGGGGTTGATCCCAGGGCCTGGCACTTGCATGCTTTGCAAGTGCTGGACCACTGAGCTGCACGCCCAGCCCATTTTTTTACCTTTTTGAGACAGGGTCTCGCTAAATTACACAGACTGCCTCTGGTCTTGAACTTGCAATCCTCCTGCCTCCACCTCCCCAGCCACTGGGATTACAGGTATGCACCACCACACCCGGCCCAAGATAGCTACTCTTTAAGCACATTACTCTATATTGTATTACTTTGAAAATAGTAAATGTTGAGCCAGGTGTGGTGGCACATATCTATAATCTCAGTGACTTCAGAGGCGGAGGCAAGAGGATCACAAGTTCAAGACCAGAGGTAGTCTGCATAATTTAGCGAGACCCTGTCTCAAAAAGTTAAAAAAAATGGACTGGGGGTAGAGCTCAGTGGTCCAGCACTTGCAAAGCATGCCAACCCAAGGCCCTGGCTTCAACCCCCAGTACTGGAAAAAAAATAGTAAATGTTAATTGTTCATAAAATAAACAAAAAGTCCTCTCTTCTGAAAGGCATTCATTATCACTCATTTGCTCTGACAGTATGTCCCAAAGTTTGTTCTACAGAATTTTTATTGTGTTATATCTTTTAAAAATTGCTCTTCATCAAATATATGAAAAATATTCCACATCATTAATCATTAGGGAAATGCTACTTAGAACCACTCCAAGCTATCACCTCATACCCATTAGGATGGCAAATATAGGTAAAAACAAACAGAAAACAGCAGGTGTTACTGATAGTGTGGAAAAATTAAAACCCTTGTGCACTGTTGGTTGTTGTTGTTAGGTGTCATCGAGTCATAGCAACCCTCATAGGGTTTTCAATGGCTGATTGTTTGGGGATTGCCTTGGGAGTGGATTGTCATGTCCTTCTCCTATTTGTGTGGTGGTGGAAATCAAACCCAGGACCTCAGAGACTGCAGAGTGATGCTGTACCAACTGAGCTAAATCCCAGCCACACTGTTGGTAGAACTGTAAAATTGTATAGCCACTGTGGAAAACAGTTTGGTGGTTCCTCAAAAAGTTAAAAACAAAATTTCCATAAAATCCAGGAATCCCACTTCTGGTTACATATCCAAAAGAATCAAAAGTAAGGCCTTCAAGAGATATTCGCACACCTGTATTCATAGGTGCATTATTCACAATAGCCAAAAGATAGAAACAATCAAAGGATCTATCATCAGGATAAACAAAATGTAGTATACACATACAATGGAATATCATTCCGCCTTCAAAAGAAGAAAATTTATGTCATGTGCTACAACATGGATGAGCCTTTAAGGCATTATGCTAAGTTAAATAAGTCCCTCACATAAGGACAGATACTGTTTGTCTCTACCTACATGAGGTATCTGTTGTTGCAATGTATCATCAAGTTGGATCTGACTCATAGAGACCCTATGCATAACAGAACGAAACACTCTCTGACTCTGTTCCATGTCTGGGACTATCATCAGTGCTTCTCTGCTATTCATTGGGTTTTCAATGGCAGGTTGTTTCTGGAGTGGATTGCCAGGTCCTTCTCCCTAGCCCGCAGCACCTGACGTTCCTAGGCGATCTCCCATCCAAGGACTAAACCAAGCTGATTCTGCTTAGCTTCCGAGATCTGACAGGATCGGATACTATGCTATGGTGCTATGGCTGCAGACACATGAAATATCTAGAATCATCAAACTCACAGAAAGAGAAAATAGTTTTGCAAGATGAAAAATTCTAGAGATTGAGGGCAAAACAATATGAGTATAATTAGCACTTCTGAACTGTATTCTTGAAAATGTTTAAGGTGGTAAATTTTATGTTACTATGTTTTTTACCACAATGAATTTTTAAATATTCCATATTCTCAAATAAGGAAACAGTGGGCTGTACAAAATTTTGTTTATAGCAGGACTTCACAAAACCTTAATATGCTCATGTGCATTGTGAAGGAAATACAGTATAAAATATTTTCCTAACTTACATGGCTGTGGATCTCTATTTCCAATATACTATAGAACTATCACAGTCTATTAAGGAATATAATTTAGAAAATATTAGTATAAAGTCTTAGTGATTTAAGGTCTTACCTGTCTAACAGACATTTCATTTCAAGGAGACACCTGGGGTGATCAGTGTTTGTCCCAAAGGAATGCAGCTCTAAAGATAGAATGTCAAGCCTTGCAAGTGCCTAAGAAGGACAAGTTTGGGGCACAGAGCCACCTAACACCTCTCAGATCTATGCTTGTCAACATCCAAGTCTTCTGCCTGTTTACAAGGTCAGACCAACATTTTGGCAACTGAGGGAGGAGGCCACCAAATTTAGAAGTTACTGTCTGACTACAGAGTTTCCTGATTTCATTAAGGCATTCAGCCATTCCAGTACAGATAGCACACATTTCCAAGCAAGAACTTTAATGCTATACTTGATAATTTGCATGGACAGAATTCCAGTCAAGGGAAAGATAATTCTCTGGGTTGAATATCTTTGTGTGTAATTCAAAACAAGAGGTTGCTAGTAGGTTTAAATGTACTATAGTTGAGTTAAAGGAAGATGTCATGGTTAAAAGCCAAGAATTTCCTCTAGGAGCAGGTGAAAAAACAGCTGACATTCCCAATTGTTTTTCTAAGTGTTTAAAATGACTTTCCCAGACCTGAAGCCTGTGAGCATTTTATTAACATTTGATTAGCAATTATTCCTTACTGTGTTGAACTTGAAATTTGGATCAGATTTCCTTACATTACCCCCTCTTCCAAAAAAAAAAGCCCCAAATAATTCTTTTTAACAAAAAGTCATTCGAAAATAATTTCCCTTTTCCTCTCTCTTTCCTTAGTAATCTCAAAGAAACGCAACCTGTCAGAGCTCGGAAAGACTTAAAACTCACGTAGTCTTACTGCCTCCTTATACATAGGGGAAATCAAGGCTCAGAGAAGTGAAGAGATTTCCCCCTAGACTCAAAGACTGACAGAGCTAAGAATACCTGACTTGTTGTCTAGTGCTCATTCTAACACACTGTGCTAACTAACCTCATTAGAAGTGATCCATGGAGACCCAATGTATCTATGACTCCAGGTCAAATTTGTTTGTAATTTATTGGACAAGAAAATAACAGGGTTTTTTTTTTTTAATGTCACAATGTGATTTCTCATAGATAATACAATTTGTAGACTGTGCATGAAGTTAAAACCTGAAATAAGTCAGTGTTCACAGTATGGGAGAATGGACAGTAAATTCTAATGTAACCTTTTGTTTTATGTGTAAACATATAGCAATTAGGTCAAATATATCCACTGGAATTACTTGGAAGTTTTGATTTGTATGGATGTCAATAGCAGATTCTGAAGGGAATTTTTATTGTGAATTACCTGGATTTATAGGTACTTTGTATGATATACCCTATTTGTTAGTGATATAAAGACTAAGGAGCTAAATTAAAACCAAGAAATAGCCTACTTGATAACAAAGTTTGGTGAAGTATAATGGAGATTAAAATGTGTATTGTTTAAGAAAAAAGGACTCTTTAAATGTTCATATCCATTGGCTCATTAACATTAGTGTGTATATTTCAGGTCACATTCCATTAATCATCTTTAAGTCCATGAGCAATCAACAAATTTCTTGGTTCTCTCCAGAGAGTCTTAGGATATGGGCATAGCTATATTGGAATATGCTGTTTTTGATAGCTGTTTGGAAGAAGCCAATAACTAAATAAACAACCCTACTGGTTTATGAATGCAAATATTGAGATAGGTAGAGCCTAATTTTTATAGGATAGCTAAACACCAGCCTTCAAACAGAGAGGTTATAAACAACCACACCCACAAAAGTAAGAGTGAATTTAAGGATTGTTAAAATGTTTAAGCCATTGACACTACAAGTCAAGCTGATGGAGCAGTGTTTTCTCTCTCTTCTAGACTCCAGGCTCCTCATGTGATCTATTGATGCCAATGCAGAGAGGAAACCTAGACAACTCTTTACAAAGGCAATTGTTGTTAGGTGCGGTTGAGTTGGTATCTGACTCATAGCGACCCTACATACAACAGGTGAAACACTATTGTCAGTGCTTCTTCTGCTATTCATAGAGTTTTCAATGATGCATTAATATTTGGGAGTGGGTTGCCAGGTCCTTCTCCCAAATAAAGGGAATTAATGACTTGATAAATGCAGTACTTATAGTAAACATTGTACTCTTGTCACTTTTGTCCACAGAGCCCAGAGATTGCTCACAGATTCATTTGTGTATGTATTTGGAATGAGTTTAGAGCTTGAATTTTATCTGCTGTTTTTTTATTTTTCTTTTTTGGTTTTTATTTAAACTCATGATCCTCCGGCCTCAGCATCCTGAGTGCTGGGATTACAGACCTACACCACCACACCCACCTTTTCCCTGTTTGTGGAAGAATTACCTCTAACACATTATATAGATATTACTAAGATACCTGTGGAATGGAACATACAAACTTTTGAATCACCTAACCAGGTTAAGAAGTGGACCTTTGGTGAATTTGTACTGTCAGACAGAAAGCCAGCAACATTAGTTTAGAGGAAAGTGTGTAATTATGTTCCAAAAACACTGGATGGTAATATTTATTTCTTTTGTAAAATGAAGCTAGACATATGATGGAAATTTCAGAAATATAACATCCTCTTATGCCAAGTTTCCAGCTTGGTATCCAGAGAATCATTCATATAGTCCGTATTATTAATAATAGTATTTATGGTGTATAAGTGAATTTAATTCCTCCCAAAAGAGTATCTGTTCAATATTTTATTCATGGTTTAAAAATAATTTTTATTTTCTACCCTAATAATTTAGCTGCCTGCTAAATTATTGTGGTACCATTGTGGTGTCTGATCCTGTCAGATCTCAGAAGCTAAGCAGGGTTGAGCCTGGTTAGTACTTGGATAGGAGACCACCTGGGAACACCAGGTGCTGTAGGCTTGGGAGAAGGACCTGGCAATGCACTACCCCAAAAAACAATCAGCCATTGAAAACCCTATGAACAGCAGAGAAGTACTAACAATAGTGTTTCACCTGTTGTACGTAGGGTTGGATACCAACTAGACAGCACCTAACAACAACAAAAACTTAACCAATTGTTGTTCTTCTTAGGTGCTCTGGAATCGAGTCGGACTCATAGCGACCATCATAGGGTTTTCAATGGCTGATTGTTTCTGAATTGCTTTGCGGGTGGATTGCCATGTCCTTCTCCTACTTTTTATTTTTATTTTTTTTGCGGTACTAGGAGTTGAACCCAGGGCCTCGCGCTTGCATATTCTGCAAGTGCTGGACCACTGGGCTGCACCCTCAGCCCATTTTTTTACTTTTTGAGACAATTGTTGTTGTTGTTGTTAGGTGCCGTTGAGTTGAGTCCAACTCATAGCGACCCTCATAGGGTTTTCAATGCCTGACTGTTTCGGGATTGCCTTGGGAGTGGGTTGTCACGTCCTTCTCCAAATTTGCGGTGCTGGGAATCAAATTGAGGACCTCAGAGACTGCAGAGCAGCGCTCTACCAACTGAGCTAAATCCCAGACCCTTTTGAGACAGGGTCTCACTAAATTACACAGACTGCTTCTGGTCTCAAACTTGCAATCCTCCTGCCTCCGCCTCCCCAGCCGCTGGGATTACAGGCATGTGCCACCGTGCCCGGCTCCTTCTCCCACTTTTGCAGTGCTAGGAATTGAACCTGGTCTTTGGAGAGTGTGGAACAACACTCTACCAACTGAGCTAAACTCCAGCCCCAGTTCAGCCAGTAAGAGCTATTTACTGAACTTTTTCCAGTACTTCTTCATGTTCCAACCCTGTAAACACTCGCCATATCAGAACTAGCTACATGGCTTCTCCTTAATGACACTTCTCCTCGCCTAACTCACTTTCTATGGGCTAAATAAATACTTAAAAAATATTATGAAAGAAAGATTCTTTGGAGACTGGAACCACTAAGACTGTGCCGTAATAAGATAATGTGCTTGGTATAATAATTTTCAAGCAACTTAAAGTCGAAAAATAAAATATAGGTTCTTCCTAAAAATTATGCCAAGAAAGGAGGTAGATATGACACTAACTCATATCTACAAGAATATATTTTTAATGATTAACACTAAATAATAGGAAGTTTAGTTCTAAATTTTGGATTATAAATTCTTCTTCCCTAGGAGCTTCCCCTTTTTCCATTTTTATTAAGATAAAAACACATACCATAAAATTCATCTTTTTAAAATGTACAATTCAGTGGTTAGTAGAATACTAGCCACATTGTGTAACCATCAACACTATTTAATTTGATGCACCACCAAAACAAACTCCATCTACCCTTAACAATCTCTCCCCATTGTTCCTGCCCCCAATCTTGGGAACTCCTAATCTACTCTATGTTTATATGGATTTTCCTATTCTGCACATTTCATATAAATGGCCTTGTTTAATATGTAGTTTTTTATGTCTGACTTCTTTTACCTAGTGTTTTCAAGGTTCATACATGTCATAGCTTGTATCACAACTTCCTTCTTTGTATGGCTGCATAATATTCTATTGTACAGAAATACATTTTATTTGTCCATTCATCTCTCAGGGGGCATTTGGGCTATTTCTATCTTTTGGCTATTGTGAATGTGCTATGAACATTGGTGTACAAGTTTATGTTTAAGTCCCTGCTTTCAATTAATTTGGATAAATCCCTAGGGACGGAATTGCTAGATTGATATGGTAATTTTATATTTAACTAACTCAATGGCACCTAACAACAACAACAACTGAAGAATCACTGAACTGTTTTCCACAGTGGCTGTACAGTTTTACATCTGCCACCACCAGTGTTTGAATGTACTTTCTCCACATCCTCTCTAACACTTATTTTCCATTTTTAAGAAATTCTCGTTATAGCAGTCTTAATAGCAGTGAAGTCGTATCTCATTGTAGCTTTGACTTGCATTTCATTAATGATTCATAATGTTGAGCTTCATTGGCCATTTTTGTATCTTCCTTAGAATAATGTTTATTCAAATCCTTTGCCAATTTTTAAAATTGTATTGTCCTCTTATTTTTGATTTATAAGAGTTCTTTAGGTCTTCTGGTTACAGGTCACTTTCCAGACATACCATTTGTAAAATTTTTCTCCCTTTTCTGTGGATCTTTTTGCTTTTTGATGGAATCTTTTGAAGCACAAAAGTTTTAAATTTTGTTGAAATCCAATTCATTAGGTTTTTTGCCATTTATTATGCTTTTGCTTAATGCATGTGCACAAAGATTTAATATTACATTTTCTTTTAAAAATACTTGCTATACAAACTAATGGATTTCATTATGGTATTTCCATGGAGGCATATCATTGTACATTGCTCAGTATATCTCTATGTTTTCTTACAGGAGTTTTATACCTTTTAGTTTTACATTTTGGCCTTTGGTCCATTTTGAGTTCAGTTTGTATGTGGTGTCAGATAGGGATCCAAATTCATTCTTTTGCATGTGGATATTGAAGTTTCCACCATTTGTTGAAGAGTATTTTTACCTTTGAATTGTCTTGGCACCCTATCAAAAATCAACTGGCCGTAAGTGTGAAGGTTTATTTTTGTACTTTCAATTTATCCCATTGATCTATTTGTCTATCATTATTCCAGCACTTGTTGTTGTTGTTAGGTGCCGTCGAGTCAGTATCCAACTCATAGCAACCCTCTGTACAACAGGGGAAACACTATTGTCAGTGCTTCTCTGCTGTGCATAGGGTTTTCAATGGCAGATTGATTTTTGGGAGGGGGTTGCCAGGTCCTTCTCCTAAACCTACAGCTTCTGGTGTTCCCAGGCGGTCTCCCATCCAGGTACTAACCAGGCCCAACCCTGCTTAGCTTCCGAGATCTGACGGGGTTGGATGCCACAGGGCTATGGCTGCAGGCATTCCAGTACTATACTGTATTAATTACAGTATATTTACAGTAACTTTTAAAATATAGAATTGCAAGACCATGAGAGGTTCCACATTTGTTTTTCTTTTTCAGATTGTTTTGGCTTTGCTAAGTGACCTGAAATTCCATATGAATTTTCAGATCAGCTTATCATTTTCAAAAAAAGGCAGTTAGAATTTTGGTAGGGGTTGCATTGAATCTCTAAACCAATTTGGAGAGCATTCTACCATAAATTAAGTGTTTGGGTTTGTTGTTGTTGTTGTTGTTGTTATATTTTGTTTCTTGATACATGGTCTTGCTACATAACCTAGGCTGGCCTGGAACTCACTATATAGTCCAGGCTGGTCTGGACCTCACAATCCTCCTACCTCGGCCTGTTGAGTTCTGGGATTACAGGTGTGTATTAGCATGTTGGCTTTAAGTCTTTTAATCTGTAGGTGTGGGCTGTCTTTTTTTTACTTTTTAAATTTCTTTTGGTGATGTTTTGTAGTTTTCAGTGTCTAAGTCTCAAACATCTTTTGTTAAATTAATTTCTAAGTTTTTTTCTTTTTGATGCTATTCTAAATAGAATTACTGGATTAATTTTATTTTTATAATGTTGCATTGTTAGTATATAGAAATTATATTATTGTTGCTAGGTGCCACAAGTCAAGTCCAACTCATCTTGACCCTATGTACAACAGAACAAAACACTTCCCAATTCTGTGCCATGCACACAATCTTTATGTTTAAGCCCATCATTGCAGACACTGTGTCAATCCATCTAGTTGAAGGTCTTTTTTTTTTTTTTTCGTTGACCTGCTACTCTCCCAAACATGATATCCTTCTCCAGGGATTGGCCCCTCCTGATAACATGTCCAATATACATAAGATGCAATCTAGCCATCCTTGCTTCCAAGGAGCACTCTGGTTGCTCTTCTTCTAGGACAGATCTGTTGGTTCTTTGGGCAGTCCATGGTATATTTAATATTACTCTCCAGCACCATAATTCAAAGGCACCAATTCTTTTCCTGTCTCCCTTATTCGATGTCCAGCTTTCACAACTGTATGATGAGACTGTTATTATATAGAAATATAATTATTTTTGATGGTTATTGTTTAGGTGGTACTAGGGATTAAATCTAGGGGATTCAATTGCTAGGCAAGCATTCTATACCACTGATACATTCACAGACCACGACTGATTTTTTTTAATATCAATCTATCAGTCTTGTATCCTAAAGTCTTGCTGAACTTATTAATTCTAATAGTTTTTTTTTTCTGGATGCTTTAGGATTTTCTTTTCTTTTCTGTTTTTTTAACAATACTTGGAAGCTGAACCCAGAGCATTGGCATGTTTTTTGCAAGTGCTGTACCACTGGCTGCACCCCAGCCCCTTTTTTATTTTTTATCTTGAGACAGGGTCTTGCTAAGTTATTCAGGCTGCTTCTGGCCTAGAACTTGTGATCCTCCTGCCTCTGCCTCCCAAGTTGCTGGCATTACAGGCATGCATCACTGTGCCTGGCCAGGATTTTCTATATACAAAATCATTCTATATGTGAGTATAATTTTACTTCTTTTCTTTCCAAACTGCATGAATTTTGTTGCTTTATGATTGTAGCTAAAATAATGTTGAATTTTGATGAGAGTGGACATCTTCTTCTTTTTCCTCATCCTGAAGAATGTATTCAATCGTTCCCCATTAATTATAGTGTAGGTTTTCAATGGATCCAGCTTATCAAGTTGAAGAAGTACTCTTCTATTCCTAGTTTTTTCAGTGATTTTATCACAAAAGTTATTGAATTTTGCCAAGTGCTTATTCTGCATCAATTGGAATGGTTGTGTAGGTTTTGTGCTTTGTTAACTTAGTTATTTATAGCATATATTTATATTAACATGTTGTATACATTGATTTTTATATGTTCAACCCACTTGTCACTCATGGAATAATTGCTCCTTGGTCATGGTGTAGAATCCTTTTTATATATTGCTGGATTCAGTTGTTTGTTTGTTTTGCAGAGTTAGAGGTCAAACACAGGATCTCAAGCATGCTAGTCAAATGCTCCACCACTGAGCTACATTCCCAATGCTGGATTCAGTTTGCTATTTTTTTAAGGACTTTTGTGTCTGTGTTCATAAGAGATATTGACCTAGATTTTTCTTTTTTGTAATGTCTTTGCCTGGTTTTAGTGTGGATAATACTGGCTCTGTAGAATGAGTTGGGATTGGTCTTTCCTCTTCCATTTTTTGGCAAATTTGTGAAGAATTGGTATAAATTATTGTTCAAAATTTGGTAGAGATCACCAGTGATATCATCTATTCCTGGGCTTTTCTTTGCAGGACATTTCTTTAGTTTCAAAATCAATCTTTAACTTGATGTAAATATCTTAGGACTTTTTCTGTTTTTGCTTGACTTGGTTTCAGCAATTTTTTGTCTTTATAGGAATTTGTCTACTTCATCTAAGCTACTTAATTTGTTGGCCCTAGATTCTATCCCCAGCACTGCACACACACAAAAAATAATACAAAATCTTTGTCTAGTATGTCTAATGTCTGTACTTCCTCAGGTATAATTTCTATTGATTGCTTTTTTCCCTATTAATGGGCCATATTTTCTTCAGATTCCCTTTTAAAAGTCTCTATATATCCACGAGGAAGTAAAATGGATACTTTTGAAATTATTTCATATTTGATATTTTTTTTGCAAACACCACTCTTTTACAGTTTCCAAAATACTTATTGGGTTTATAGGATTTGATTCTAAAGGCAGCCTGGTGCTTTTGCCAGGGGAAAATATGACTGTTTTATAGAAGAGAAAACTCAAGTTCCTATATCAAGGGCTCATTCCATGATATTATATGTTTTATGTATCTCCTTGTCTTTTATACTTAGTCCGCTGCCATTCATAATTTTCCTGTGCTGTTTTATGTACAAACTCAGCATGGTATCTTTCATTCTTTGTGCTTGATATTGTTCCAGATAGTTACTAAAATAAGGTTAACATTTTTGTAAAAGCTCTTGGAACATTTTTATTAAATTCTTTGGTGAAGCAAACTAAGTAGAAGTACAGCCACATTCACCAAAATCTATAAATATTTCGATTTACTTCTAGCCACTAAGAAAATTCATTTGGGAGAAGTTCATTTGTAGTCAGGTTTATTTTGCATGTTTCTTCACTCTAGTTTTTTTTTAGCATTTTGATCTTTAAGGTACCAAAGCTTTTTCTATAATATAGGGAATTGGAGTTAAAGTTTAAAGACAAAAGAAGTAGACAACTGCCAATGCAAAATAAATGCATGGACATCCAAAGATATCCCACCCATACCAAGTTAGCTCTTCCACTAATGTATCCATCTCTGCAATTTTCACTGCTAGTCAGTCCTTTGAGAGCCAATCTCTCCAGAAGGTCCAATGTAAGAGCGCAGTTTACCAAAAGGGAGTCATATCTAAAAACACTTATTAGTCACTATCAACAAAGAAATCTGAAGTATACTCACTGTCTGTTGAGTGCCCAGGCACTGTGCCAAATTATTTCCTCATGATAGCCTATATATGGTAGTTGATATGATCTCCATTTGATAAGTATATAGACTGATGCTTGGAAAATTTAAATCAGGAAGAATTGAGTGAATTCAAAGAAAGGTTTTGACAGGGTAGAAGACCTGAAGCATGGAAGAAGTCCTTAAGTTAGATGAGTGACTTGGCTGACTTTAGGTGTTGAAAGGACCCAAAAGAATAGATCCTTTGTGGAGAAGGTGGTAGAGAAGACCAACTTTGTCCAGCTGAAGATACTACCTCTTTGTTCTTTCCCTGTCAGTTGGATAGAATAGTGAGAAATGCTATAAAAACTACAGGGAGATAGAGATGTGAGCAATGATGAGGAGTGTAATTGTTCACCATAGAGCTAGAACATGAAATTTCATAGAACAGTGTAGAGTTTGGTTACCATTCTCTAAAAGCAAGGTAGTGTTTCTAAGTGTGCCATTTAAAAGTGAAGGAACTGTTTTCCAAGTTAATTTTATGGAAAATAAGTTTTATTTCTGAATGGTATGCCTAGAAATAAGAAACAGAAGTCAAACTGAGGTAGAATGCGGCAAGAATATGTTTTGAAAAAGTGAAGGACTTGGTTAATGGCAACATTGGCCTTCTCCAAACCCATGTGGCCCTCCAGGTTTTACAGTACTTGTTATGGAAGGTTAAGTATTGCCTTTGCTTTAGCTGAGGTATCTGTGGAAGAGCGAATACCTCTGCATATGAATTTGGCAGACACTCTATCCCTGATGTTGTGGATTTTGCACTTAAGGCAGAAGGTCACTGTACTGTCAACTCAGATCGTGAAGCTAGAATTTAGTTCGAACTTGTGGAATCACTGCATACAACTTCACTGCTGATTGCACTGAATGTGTTCTTTCCTCTTTGCAAAAACACGAACACACAAGATTTCAACCATCTGAAATGTCAGGGTAGTCCTTAAATATAGTTGCTATTTAAAGATGTATGAATTACAACTATCCCACCAAACTTAATCTTCTAGGCCACAACATATTTGAAGGTTTGATTGAATCAAAACTCACTATAACTTAGGAATTTACTATTTATCTGAATAAAATTGATCAAATACTTAAATGTATAAAAGCAAGGAAAGTAAGAAACAAAATGGAATTGTGTTCAATTGAATACAAGAGCAAGGATTTCATTATGACTAAGCCTTGCGAAGATGCTTTCAACTGGAATTACTTTGGGAAGAGATTAGAAATAAAGGGATGAATAGGAAAAATGAATGGAAGTGTCTATATATTTTTGGCACATTGATTTATGTACTGAATCAGGAATGCATGTGAATGAAGACTTTGGAAAGTTATAGGAGTTGATGGTTTGTGAGGAGGAATCACAGGTCCTCTTCCTGCACCATACTGTGTGTGTGTGTGTGTGTGTGTGTGTGTGTGTGTGTGTGTGTTTGGAAAGATAAGCAACAAAAAAGGTTTTTTAACTGGTTTTATTCCACCACATTGCCACACCCACTAGAGAGAAACTTCTTATGAACTATATATTTCATAGGGGCATGCTCTACATTCTGTAGCTATCACTTACCTATGGACCTGGAAATTGGCAGCTACATGCCACCAGGGGCCATGTTGCCCTCTCCCTAGCCTGTGATTTGGCCAGGCTCAGCTAAGAATTTAGGAAAAAGAACCTCATTTCCCTCTTCCCAGACCTAAACTCATTTTGCAACTCTTAAGTCTCTTTGCCTCTTTTTCACTTTACCAGTCCTCAACTGATTGTCTTGTGCTATCTCCAAGGATTAGGTAGAAATCTAACATTGCTCATAGCACTGGTGTGGTTGAAAAGCTCTACATCTATTGTCTGTGTGGGCTTGCTGTCCTCATCTGTAAAATAGGGGAATTGGACCATGTGATCTCACAGGTCCATTCTAACCAACCACACCTTGTAAATTCCCTTAATGAGGATGTTGACTATAATACTGAGTACTTCTGGGAGCTCAATCTATCTGTCTGGTTTTTTTTTTTCATACTAGATCCCATCCTCTGAGAGGGAAGTAACTTGTTTTTCACTCATCTCCATTCCTGTTGAATTTAGCAACAGCATTCAGGTTGATGTACAAAGATGAAAATTATCATAGCTGTATCCAGAATTATTTTGAGTGAACACAATGTTCAAAATGTGTGTGTACTACTCAGTATGGGGTTAAATGTTATGAGAGAGAGAAAGGGTATTTATTTAACAAGATGTTAATTGAGTATGACCGCAAGGAATCTCAGAGAACTGTGGAGAAGCCCTTGTTAGAACCGGTCAAGACATTCCTACATACTGAGCTCAGTGAAGAGAAACAAAAAAGGTGGAATTACCAATATGTGTTAGCTATAGCTTGTTATACGCTGTCCTTTTCCCTCCCACATTTACATTCTCCTATTCTTGCCATTCTGTCACCACCATCATCACCAAATAGTTTTGTGGGATAGGGAAAGAATCCAGGTAAGATACCTAGCCAATCATTCCAGTTACTGGAATAAGCAAAATGTGCACACCCTACCTTGCAGAGAGGGCCAAGGTAGAAAAGAATTCTCCATAATCTCTAACAATATATACCTAGCCAAAAAAGCACAGGATCAAGCTCTGCCCAATAGTGAGTATAAATTAGCTGGACTTACTTACATAATGTTCTTCACAGATCTTGTGGTTATATTCTAACAAGCTTCTTAGGAAAAACTAGGGGCCTATCCAAGGAATGGATTCCTAGGCAGAACCAAAAGGAGAAATGGTTGATAAGGTTTGGAATTCAAGAATAAGGAGAAATGATGAGAGAGACCCAGATGGGAATAGAAATGATCTGTTCTAGCCTTCAAGCCTATTCTTATTTCAGAGAAGTAAAATGAACCTGAGATACACTACCCCAAGGCAATTATATGTTGTTGTTGTTGTTGTTGTTGTTGTTGTTGTTGTTGTTGTTAGGTGCCATTGAGTCCATGTCCAGCTAATAGCGACCTATGTACAACTGGAGAAACAGTACTATTAGTGTTTCTCTGCTATCCATAGCATTTTCAATGGCTGATTGTGTTTTGGGAGTGGGTTGCCGGGTCCTTCTCCCAACCCTACAGCACCTGGTGTTCCCAGGCGGTCTCACATCCAAGTACTAGCCAGGTCCAACCCTGCTTAGCTTCTAAGAACTGATGGAATCGGACACCGCTGTGGTAAGGCTGCAGGCAATTATATAGGTATTGTAAATAAGGTAAGTGTTTTGCATAGAGTATGAAAAGGGAGTGTGAATATTAGTTTATGCAAATACTAAATAACATTATTTTGTAAATGTTAGTTTAGTCAAATGTTGAGTAGAAATTATTTTATAGGCTTGCACTATCAACCAGGTAGAAAAATTTATTACTAAAAAAACCTATACAAGTATATGGTAGAATTGACTAAGCTGAAATTGAGAGACTGATTGCCAGTATCAATAGTTGTAAAATGAATGTGAGTTTTGTTAAAGACTGTCTCATTAACATAGAATTCAAAGAAAGTTGCTGGGCAGGGTGGTGTACACCTGTAATCCCAGTGGCTCGGGAGGTGGAGGCAGGAGGATCGCAAGTTCGAGACCAGAGGGAGTCTGCATAACTTAGAGAGACC
>VMDO01036534.1:0-15066 GCA_007922755.1 Pedetes capensis
TGCATATATATATATATATATATATATATGCAGCAACTATTTAGTTTCCAAATGAACAATGAACAATCACTTGACAGCACAGTTTATGTTCTTCTTTGGTGCAAAGTGCTATCTGTAATTTTAGATTGTTGTTTTCAGAAGCCATTATTTAGAGTTCACAAAACTCAGATTGATTCACATGAAAGAACCTATTGAGGACACATTGCTATAAACCAAATCTAAAGCTTTTTACTACAATGAACTATTCAATTTTCTTTGAGTAATTACATTTTTATTCATTGACTACTTTAGTGTGCTTTTTTCTTTGTAATGTTTCTCAGCAATTTTGAATAAGAATCTTTTAAAAATTCATGAATCCACCCTTGATGAACCCAAACATTCCCTTCAAAACATACGTGAACATAAACTGACATCAGGATGTCTCTTAATCAGTAAAATTCTCAAAACTTACATTTGTTTGGAATAATAAACATAAATGAATCAAAGGTGGCCCTCTCGTAATATTTACCATTTGTATAATTCTACTTTAGTACTAATAAGAAAGGGTTCAAAAATGTGAAAATCTTTTAATTATGGGAAACTTGAAACAAAAAGTTGGGTTAATAAAAAGAAGTGTTTAACAGACACACCTCCATGCACAAAAGTCTCTAGGTTATTTTATGTTATGAACATGGTCATTAGGAACATTCATGTGCAGTAAATGTACTGTAATCCTGCAAATAAAATACCTAGTATGTAAGAGCAAGTTTGTACTTCAAATATGGAACTCATCAGGGTTTTTTTCTAATTGGTTGCACCATTTCAGAATCCTGTCAATGTCCTTTGATGCTTTAGGTGATTTTACACTCTTGCTAGGATTTGATGCTGTTCCTCTTATCATTTCATCTATCTAGTGAGTACTAATAGCTCATTGAAGTTTTAATTTTATAACTTTCTTGAAAGGCACCATTCTATAACTTCCTTTTAAAAATGCACTTGTCTATGTTTTTCTTATTGAGTTATTACAATATTTTATGTGCTTAGATAGCAATATTTTGTTAAGTATACATTTTATGAATATGTTTTCCTGGACTACAGCTTGTGTCTTCCTCATGTTTTCTATTAAATAGATCTTAAAGTTATCATGAACTCATCTTACCTACTCTTTGGAGACAACATCCCATAAATCTGGCATTCTTGTACATCTTAGCCAAGGGTACTGACAGCTTTGTTCAATAAAGTTTGCAAAGATGTTCTGGGACAGGGTGTAGATTTGTTTATATTTTATTGGAATAAAAAAGCTAATGTCTCCCTATACTCCTCAAAGATCTTATAGGGTGAGAAATAGATTTTCTTCCAGCCTGGAGGTCAAATTTGTTTCCTAGTGAGGATGGTAAAATTAATGTCCTATGCCAAAGGGGAGGTTGACAGGTTTACAAGAAATTCAATATAAAGTGGAGGGTAGGATTGCTTAGTACAGTCATCCTCAGCCATGACACAGATCTGCAATGTATTCTCCATATACCTAGAACTAACTGTGTCACTGTATCAAAATGGGGGCACAGAGAACTGCTCTGCTGAGAATAAGACATTATCTAACTACATTTGGGCTCATTATTTCCGTAATGACCAAATCTATGATGTGACCAGTCAAACAAAGCAGTATTTGCTTGACTGCATTACATCATATATTCTTTTTCTTTTAAAGACATTCTTTTCTGTCTTACCCAGGACACATTTGCTTATCCACATCATTAAGATATCTCAAGATATTTTGAATTTTTCCCCAAGTTTCATATTTTAAGGTTCATATTTATTGTTCTAATAGTTGAAAATCAATTTTTGTGTGTGGTTTTAGCTAGGTTGGAGTATTGTAGTTTTAATTAGACATTCATTTTCATAAGAATATCTGTTAGAATTTATTTCTACCATTGAATTACTTGGACTTTTCTTGTATTCTGTCAGCTTTAATTTATGTGAATATGTTTTTAGACTGTTTATGTACACAGAATTCTGAGATAATAATATTTTCTCACAGAAATTGACTGACATAATCCTACTATCTTCCAGCCTCCTCTGCATGAAATGAGAAGTCAGTGATAAACATGTTTGCTGTTAATTTTATGCAACATGTCAATTTTCTGTGGTTACATGGAAAACATTGGCTTTACCAATTGTTTTCATTAGAATCATTTCTTACAATGTGGTTTTCTTTGCATTTCTCTACCCTTGGACTCACCAAATTTTATTAAGAAGTTATTGAATTTGGAGAGGTAGGTTTTTCAACAATTTTTCAAAATTTCAGCCATTGTTTTGTCAAAATCTTTTTTCCTGCCTCATGTTAACTTTTCCTTTCTTCTTGGATTTTGATTTTAGCTACAAAATCAGTAAACTCTTTGTTCATTTTGTATTTTTTACCTCAATCTTCTTAATGTCTATGATTTCTATTGATCTCTCTTCAGGATTATAGGCTACTTAGTCCATTGTTGTTGTTGTTAGGTGCCATTGAGTCGGTATCCTACTCATAGCGACCCTCTGTACAACAGGGGAAACACTATTGTCAGTGCTTCTCTGCTGTTCATAGGGTTTTCAATGGCAGATTGATTTTTGGGAGGGGGTTGCCAGGTCCTTCTCCCAAGCCTACAGCTTCTGGTGTTTCCAGGCGGTCTCCCATCCAGGTACTAACCAGGCCCGACCCTGCTTAGCTTCCGAGATCTGAGGGGATCGGATGCCGCGGGGCTACCGCTGCAGGCATTTATTCCATTACTTCCAATCTATTGGGAAGCCTATTCAAATGCTATCATCATTGTTTCAAATACTGTGATTCTCAGTTCTTAATCATTTATTTGGTTCTGTTCACTTGTTTTTATTATCTACCGAATATTCTCTTTTGAGGTTTCCTTTCTCTCCTTTGTTTTTTCTCTTTTCCTTCCCTTTTCTCTTCTCATTTCTATTTTCCTTCCTTTCTTCCTCCTTCCTTCCTTCCTTCTTTTCCTCCTTCCCTCCTTTTTCTCAATTTCTTTCTTTCTTGTCTCTCTTTATTCTTTCTTTTTTCTTTCCTCTTTTTCTCCTTCCTTCCTTCCTTCCTTCCTTCCTTCCTTCCTTCCTTTTTCTTTCCTTTTTGTAGTAAAGTGTTGCATCCAAGGCTTCATGAGTCCTAGGCAATTGTACCACTACTGAGAAGCATCCCCATTCCTTTCATTTTGTAATTTTGTTTTCAGACAGGATCTCACTAGGTGGTGCATCCTGCCTATGCCTTGAACTCTCAACTCTCCTTCCTCAGCCTCCCAAGTTGCTGAGATGACAGGTGTGTGCCACTACAAGCTGCAGCATATTTTTCTTTACATTTTGGAACATAAATGTAAGATATTCTCTAAAATTCTCATCTACTGATGTCAAGTTGGTTACATAAGCATTAGTCTCAATTTATTTCCTTTTGTTTTGAGTGTGGATCACATTTTCCCATTTCGTTACGTGTTTCTCAGTTTGGAATTATTCTGTATGCTGTAAATGAAACAATGAACAGATTCCAGATTCCAGATTCCATTATATACACCAGAAGTGTATTGGTTTTATTTATTTACTTAACTTTTAACAGGAATTTAACTTGACTCCACTCAAACTTCAGACTCTATATCTCCTATGGTGGGAAGCAGCTAAACTTGCTGTTCATTTCTTTTGACTTTAAACTCTCATACAAGCATGGGTAAGCAGGGGTCTTCCAAAAAGTTGGACCAGTTTATTTTCAGAATCTAAAGATAATCCCCTATAGCTTCTCTTTTCTTAGATATTTGATTCTATACTGTAGACACTGTCACATTAAATATATCACTCTAATTCCCACCCACCAACACACACACTGCTTAGCATGGTAAATTTATCACCCTCTACTTAATTTTGAGGACTGGAGTTTAGCTCAGTTGGTAGAGTGGTGCTCTGCACTCTCTGAGGACCAGGGTTCGATCCCTATCATTGCAAAAAATAAAATAAAATAAAGTAAAACATAGAAAAGGTGTGAAAATCCACTCTCAAAGCAAACAGAAAACAACTAGCCATTGAAAACTCCATGAGGGTTAGTATGAGTCAGACATAACTCAATGGCCCCTGACAATAACAACTTATTTTCTGGTCTACCATTAAGAAAAAAAGTCATATAAAGTGGAAAAGACTCCTTCTCCCTTTTTGCTGCTTTGATTATTAACTCTTCTCAGGTTTTCTTACTTTTCTGTTGTTGCTGTTTGGTTCTTGTTTTGTTTTACCCCCACTGTTTTATTATATTTGTCCATGATGAAAGCATTTTCTACTAGTTGATTTGGATTCAATACTACTAGTCTTTGTTTATTTCATAAGTAGATGTTAATAAATTTTCTAATAAGTTTTAGACCCCTGTTTTCTATCTATCCATTTATTCACCTCTCAGTACCATTCTGAACACAAGTATTTTTATTTCAAGATATTTCCAGGGCTCCTACATCATCAGATGGTTATAAATGTATATACCTTTTTTGTTGTTATTTTGTTTTTGGCTCTAGTAACTTTTGTATAAGGTTATATTAGTACGAAAGTTCCTTTCTGACAGCTTTTGTTGCAATTATACTGCATTTAATCTGTCATTTTTCTAGTTACTCATAAGGTCACAAAATTGTATCCACTATTGATTTAACTAATAAATTTACTAGCATTATCCAATGTTTCTTCAATCACCCATCCTCATCAACATGTTACATTGCAAGAAAGACCTTATGGGAGTCTTTAGTTTTTCTGCTAATTTTCCTAAAGTAAACACAATCTATCCAAGTATCTATATTTATCTTTTATATAAAAAGCTCTCTTATATCTGAGGATACTAATAGTATCATCAGCTTAAAAGTTCCACTACTATATTTAAAATATTCATTCCATTCCATAATGGCTTTTGGTTTTATAAAGCCATACAGTCTGTGAATTGCCACCTCAGTAGAGTACTCCTATAAGATGTTCAGAGTATGATAATAAAATTCACAAAGGAAAATAACAACTTCAAAACAATAAGAACAAAATGCAATAAAACTTTTATTCAAACTAGGAAATGAATTATTTTCTAAGTTCTTGTGCTGTCTAAAAGTTTCTTTCAGTTTTCAGATGTCAAGGTTAGAACTGATCATAAAGACAAAAATAAAAAGAAATATAAAATGTTGATAACTTTCCCAAAAGACACTGGAAGGCAGAACTAAACAGGATGGGGGCATGTTAGGCAAGAGAAGTAGAGAATTTCTACTGAGTACTAAGTAAGAAGAATTTTGAGAACAATTCAACTATGCAATGCACCATCAGTAGTGAAGATTGGAGAGGGGCTTCAAAGCAACCAAAGCATTAGAAACCACTTGTGCAGTTGTGGCTTAACATTCTATAATGAATTTTTAAAGATGTTGGAGTGCCTGAATTTCAGGAGGGAGAATGGAAAAGAGGAGGAAGAAGTAGGAATGAACTATATGAGATGAATTTGAGGGTGAGGAAGTGACAGATCATAACAGGATTTGTCTGCTAACAGAAAGAAGTGAGACATCATTTTAGTTACAATGAGTAGTCTTTAAATGATAGGAGTTCTATTTTTAGAAAATCATTTGGCATGGAGAAGGGAAAAAAGTAGATTCCCAGGTAAGATGAGAGAAGAATGAGTCTGTTCTTCGAGTTTCCTTTGTGTGTTTCTTCCTTCATCTGTGATCAAACACACCCACCTAAGTTACATCTGCCTGAGGGACTCACACTTATTCCCTGAAATCATCAGCCACTGGTGTGCAAATTTGTTAAGCTACAATTTTATCTCAAAGAATTTAGTAACCACTGAAATGCTGCATAGAACATATATGTTTTCTCTACTTCTAGTATCCCATTTTGTGAGAATTAAGCCTGGATAAAACTATTTTTCGAGAATAAAAATTCATGCCGTCCAACACATCATTCTTTAAAATATGACATTTTTATGCCATGAAGGTCAAACAGGACTGGAGTGTTTGATTTAATTTTAGGTATATGTAACAGTTATCAATGTTTTACAAATATAACATTACATAAACAGTGTAATCTCACTTCTGCCTTGATTGTCTTATCTTCTTCACATCTCGATAATAAACAATTCAGGGCTTCCTTTCTTACTCACTGAAGTTTTTTTTTACAACCCTACACTCTGCTTCTGAGTGATGTTGTAAAGGAAAAAGAGTTTCTTTATTCTGAGGACTCTGATGTTCTTTGCATTTTCTACAAATGAGTGAAAGGAAGATACTGTGTGCAGGGATTTGATTTGTAACACAATAACGGCCTTTCCTCAGCTAAAGTAGGGAGCATGGAACAAATTTGCATTAAGTGTATGAGCTTATGAAGGAAGACATAAGCATTTGGATTTGAAATATGTTCAGCAACTATTTTTATGAAGGGAAAGTCGTTTTGTTCAGCTGTGATTTTAGTTCTAACTAACAAAGGCTCACACCAGGCATTCATTTTCTACTTCTGGGTGTCTTGTTGGTTAAGCTTTAAATCTTCCACGGTGTCCCTTTCCTCCACTAAGAGGTAGATTTCAGACAATGTTGGTGCTGCTGTTAAATTTTACAACTTGATGGTAATAAAATATCAAGAAAGCTATTTCATGGCCTTTTAGCAATGTAGATATATAGAGTCAGGACAGAGGAATGTATCTGCTCATACAACACATCTAACATATTCCCTCATTTAATGACAGATCTATTAGCTGCACTACACAGCGCTCACAATGGATGGTGTGCCTCTATCCCAGTTACATTTTTTCTTTTTTTTTCCTTTTTTCTCTTTTTTTTTGTCTGTCAGCAGAACATTTGAAAGGTACAGAAAGGTTAAACTACTGGTGGTCATGGTTAATAGGCAACATTTGAATAGCAGATGGTGAGGTAAACCACAAATGCACAGCTTGAGTAGTTTCTTGTGCCCCAGGAGACACAATAATAGACTCAAGCATAGCTGTGTCTCATTTACTAAAACACATGTTACCTTTCTTGCTATCAGATAAAAGGGATTCTGGTAGCATGACTATACCAACAGTAATAAAAGGACACTAGGAACATGAAGATGATAAGCACCATGGTCTCACTCTCATTGCCCTTCTATCTGTTTTGGTGGTTCCCAATGATCCTGCCTTCTTTAATTGGTATTCATGTTCAGTCCCAACTTACAGTATAGCTTGTGGCAATAGAAGAAGTTACTTGATATTTAGGGTCATCTGTACAGGTTACACTGGATGGCACAATACTCTGATTGCTCCTTCACCATGGATGAATTAGGGTCCTCGTGACTGTAGTAACTGGGAACCTGAATCATATTACTTTTAACAAAAAGATGAAATGTAATACTAGTTTCTAAGAATGGAAGTCTACAGATAGATTCATGTTCATTGTTAATTAATGAAGATTACCACCTCCATTGAATCATAATTCTCTCATCTCACCCCTCAGAATTCTTGGTCTAGACTCAGTGTGCCTGAACCTCAGGCTACCAAAACTGACTCTGATTTGCTGGTGAAGAAATGTTTCAGAAGCAGCAGACTGCTTCTCACATCCTATTTGTTCATGTAAAGTAAAAATGCTAATTCAAAAAAAATGATTTGGGTGAAGGAACATCACACACTAATTACCTTAAACCTGATTCTTCAGTGAATGAGTGATAACTATAGTATTTCTATATTCAACTTCAAGCAATTAAAGCTCACTTCAGAATGGGTTTTGGAAAATCTGATGCAATGTCAGGGACACCACACCTCTGCCCTGCGAGTATTTTGTTCTTGGTATTGTGGCTAAATGACATGCAATAGGATGTAGGGTTGAGCATGGGCAAAGCAGGGAATATAAAGCTTGCTTTTCCTTTCTTTGGTTTAGTTTCTTTGGTTTAGTCTCTTTCCTCCCCTGTGGCAGGAAAATGTGTTGGGTTATCTCCTGTTAAGATGGCCCTGCTACTGCCAGACTGGCTATTCCAGCAGAGGACCCAGAAGGTGGCCATCCAAGACCCAGAAGGTGAGTCCTTATCAGACACAGTCCATGACCTTGACTTTGTGATTTGAGCCTCCAAAACTGTGAGGAATGTTTACTTTAAAGCTATCCATCTAAGGAATTTTTGTGTGGCAGCCAAAATCTCCACTTCACACTTCCACCTTCTTTCTCACTGTGTCATCAGATGGTGGAAAGCTTGAGAGAAGGAACCATCTGGTATCCCTTGGGATAAGGGTTGTAAGCCTGTCATGAAGGCCTCATCTCCTGAAATCATCTGACCCTAATTATCTCTCAAAGGCCCTATTTCCAAGTACCATTGAAATGAGGGATAGGATTATAGGATATGAATTTGAGGGGAACATGGACCGTCAGTCCATAATTCTTTTGCTGTGGTGCTAAATCATTGTAATTACGTACTTGACATGTAAGTTTAGACTCATCAAGACATTCCTGTGCTTTTCTTGTGGCTTTTAGGAAGAAGATTTTTCTTAGAGTTTTTGCTGTTTTTGTTTTTAAATAGTAAGTCCTTTAAAACATATGTGTAACAGCAGCATATTTGTAAAAAGGATGGTTAAAAGAGTTAAGTAGAAACATATGCTCCTTAAAAAGTGTCAATGGGAAATTAAATAGAAATCATCATACCTGGGAAACAGCACTATTCTCTTCGGTCTACTTCTTTTGTGTTTTTTAAAGTAGAAATAGAGAAATGATCTTCATTAGGAAATATTTTAATTAAGGAGAAATAGATCATTTGGGAGGAATTAGCTTGCCTGTCTTGTGATTTAACTTTTCAAGCACAGATTTTTTTTTCTGAGCTCCTGTGTCTACTGGTAAATTGATTTTACATGGGTTACAAGAACAGGTTGAGATAGAACTGCTTTGACACTTGAATAGTGTTGCACATCATATTCCCTGTATACTGAAATGAAATTTTAACCCATTCACAGGTACCTAGAATATTTGATTCAGAACTGATTGTGGATTTTTGGTTTTTGATTTGTTTTGTTTGTTTCATTGTTTGTTTGTCTTTTTAAGTAATAAACTGGGAGCAGTGGCTTATGCCTATAATCCCAGGGATTCAGGATATTGAGGCAGGAGGATTGTGGGTTTCAGGCCAGAGGCAGCCTGAACTGAACTAGCAAGACCCTGACTCAAAATAACAAAATAAAATAAAGTAAATGAACGTGGGGTGCAGTCCAGTGTTAAAGCATATTCAAAGTATATACAAAGTCCTGGATTCAACCCTAAAAAAACTGCAAAAGAGGGAAAAAAAGAAAGAAACAGAAAGAAAAGAAAAAGGAAAAAAGTAATGAAGATCATCACTGATAATATGGGCTCTAAAGTAACTGACAAAATATCTTTCTTCAAATATACACTAATCACTCTGTAAATAGACATTCAGAACTTTTACCAACATGTTACACTTAAGCAAACTGAGAAATATTTTTTCCAAATTAAAGAAATAATTACTGTAGTTTTAATGCTTGGTTCCACTGGTTCTTAGTCTAGTATTTCTTCACTGGGTGACAATGAACTCCCAGACCATTGAAGTCCAGTGACTTGTCGTGGTATCAGAATGTCATTAAATTATACTCTCTAGCTGAGTGATATGGAGTATAGATGAGCTCTAATATACAGTCTTCTGGGTTCCTAGCGCCTTGTTTAGAATTATGTTGTTCACTCAGGCCCCACTACATAATAAGTGCTTGATAAATGCTTTCTACCTTTTCCACATGAAATCTGAATGAGGTTGAGTGAAATTTATTTTCACTGTAATAATTGCCTATTAATATGTATCTGAGACACTAATACTTTTCTTAAAAAGTATTCTCGGCCAGGCATGGTGGCGCATGCCTGTAATCCCAGCGGCTCGGGAGGGGGAGGCGGGAGGATCGCAAGTTCGAGACCAGAGGCAGTCTGCGTAACTTAGTGAGACCCTGTCTCAAAAAGTAAAAAAATTGACTGAGGTGCAGCTCAGTGGTCCAGCACTTGCAGAGCATGCAGGCGGGAGGCCCTGGGTTCAACCTCAGTAAAAAAAAAAAAAAAAAAAAAAAAGAAAAAAGAAAAGTATTCTCTACAGGTAAAAGAAGAGAAGGGGAAGGGAAAGAAGAACAGAAAGACAAAGGTAGGGAAAAGGAAAAAAATGTGAAGAAGGAAATTTAGGTCTTACAATTTTAGTAAATTGTAGGGAAATCAACCAATCTCTTTATATATTAAAGTTTAATAATTTAGGGGCATTTGGAGAACACTGAGGCCCATATCAGAAAAGAGATATTGACTGATGAACTAAATTAGCAGACCATTGTTCTCTATTCTTCATCTATGAAGTCATAACATTTGAAAAATAAAATAACAACATCCTGAATCTTTCTGTATCAAAGCAGAAAATTATTTATCTGCAAAAGTATAGTACTTTGCCAAAATTACCAAATTGAATCAGATAGATGCCGTGGCATTTATGAGATAAATGCAAAGTATTCCAACTGTAATTATCAGAAGTAACTTTATTTTTATTACACTATTTTTTCATATTTAAAGAACAAAAAGAGAATTGTTTGTGACCTCCAAATTGTAAAGTTCCTGCCTCTCTCTCTCCAGTTACATCCATGCACCATGGGGACAGTTTAAAGTACCTACTTCTTTCAATAAATAAGTGACAAAAAAAAAGAAAGGGTATGGAGAAGACTTAAGATGTGTTAACTTATTGCACTAGATCCTCCTAGTTAGCACCTGATTTGTTTAGATCTTACTATGAAATCTATTTGAATTGGTAAAATCTGCATGTTGATTAGAAATTTGATATTAAGAATTGTTGATTATTATCAGTATGATCATAGTCCCGGGACTAATGGAAAGAGGCTTTTTATGGAAAGAGTCTTTCCATAAAAAGCCTCTCCACAAAGAAGAGCCCAGGACCTGGTGAGTTCACAGCAGAATTCTACCAAACTTTCAAGAAGAATTAAAACCAATTCTCCTCAAAGTATTTCAAAAAGTAGAAAAGGAGGGAGCACTTCCAAACTCATTCTATGAAACTATTATCACCTTGATACCTAAAGGAGGCAAGGCTACACCTAAGATAGAGAATTATAGACCAATTTCCCTAATGAACATAGATGCAAAAATCCTCAACAAAATCCTGGCAAGCCAAGTATAGGAACATATTAAAAAGATTGTTCACCACCACCAAGTGGGATTTATTCCACAGATACAAGGTTCAGTCAACATATGAGAATTGATTAATGCAATTCAACATATCAAGAGATTTACAAACAAAAACCACATGATTATTTCAATTGATGTTGTAAAGGCCTTTGACAAAGTGCAATACCTTTTCATGATAAAAACCCTGAGAAGATAAGCATACTAGGAAAATACCTAATGTAATAAAGACATTTATAACAGACCTGTAGCCAACATCATATTAAATGGAAAAAAATTGAAACCATTTCCTCTAAGGTCTGGAACAAGACAAAGATATCCACTCTCTCCTCTCTTATTTAATATTGTTATTGAAGTCCTCACCAGGGCAATTAGACTACAGAAAGAAATCAAAGAGATACAGATAGGCAAAGAAGAAGTCAAATTATCCTTATTTGTGGATGACATGATTCTTCAACCTAAAGGACCCCAAAATTGCCTCTAGAAAACTTTTGGACCTAATTAATTCCTTTAACAAAGTGGCAGGATGCAAAATTAACACTTAAAACTCAGTAGCCTTTCTTTACACCAACTGTGAGCAGAAAGAGAAGGAAATTAAAGCTACAATCCATTTAATGATAGCTCACCAAAAACTTAAATACGTAGTAACCAACCTAACCAAAGATCCTGCAGACCTCTACAAGGAAAACTTCAAAACATTTAAGAAAGAAATCACAGAAGATACTTAAAGGTGGAAGGACTTCCCCTGTTCATGGGTTGGGGGACTCAATATTTTAAAAATCGTTATACTATCAAAAGCTATCTATAGGTTTAATGAAATCCTCATTAAATTTCCAATGACAGACATTACAAAAAGAGAAAAAATAATCCAAAAATTCATATGGAAACATGAAAGACCACATATAGCCAAAACAATCTTATGCTGCAAAACTGGTGCAGGCGGGATCACAATCCCTGACTTTAATCTATACTACAGGGCTGTAATAGCAAAAACAGCTTGGAACTGGCACAAAAATAGGCATAAAGACCAGTGGAACAGAATAGAGGACCCAGAGATACACCAACACATCTAGCTATACCTGATTTTTGACAAAGGATTTAAGCAGGCAAATTGAAGAAAGAATAGCCTTTTCAATAAATGGTGCTGGAAAATTTGGATATCTGCTTATAGAAAAATGGAAACAGACCTTCACCTCTCAATATGCATGAGAGTTAATGAAAAATGGAAAAAAGGCCTCAACATAAAACCAGAAACCTTAAAATTACTAGAAGAAAAGATAGACAATATGTCCCTACATATAGACATAAGAAATCATTTCTTAAGACGACTCCACTTGCTCAGGAAATCTCAGCAAGAATAAATAAATGGGATTATATGAAATGAAAAAGCTTCTGTACAGCAAAGGAAACAATCAACAGAGTTCAGGAAGACCCCCCTGAATGGGAGAAAATTCTCACATCCTATACATTACACAGAGGACTAATTTCAAGAATTTCCAAAAATTCAAGAAAACAACCCCCAAGACAATAAATAGTCCAATACACAAGTGGGCAAAAGAACTAAATGGGCAGTTCTCAAATGAAGAAGTTCATAAGGCCATGAAACACATGAAAAATGCTCACTATCCCTACCCATTAGGGAAATGCAAATCAAAGAGCTCCTAGATTCCACCTTACTCCAGTAAGAATGGACAACATCAATAAAACAAGTAACAACAAAAGCTGGAGAGGTTGTGGAGAAAAGCGAACCCTCTTACACTGTTGATGGGACTGTGAATTTGTTCAACCAATTTGGAAATCAATATGGAGAGACCTCATAAAACTACAAGTAGAGCTGCCATATGACTAAGTTTATCACTACTGAGAATATGCCCAAAGAGAAGTGAGTCATCATACCACAGAGACACCTGCATCTCCATATTCAATGCAGCACTTTTCACAATGGCAAGGATATGGAATCAACCAAAGTCCTCATCAATAGAAGAATGGATAAAAATATTGCAGTACATATACATAATAGAATACTATGCAGCAATTAAAAAAGTGAAATAATGTCATTTGCAGCAAAATGGATGGAATTTGAGTACATTATCTTAAGTGAATGAACACAAGGCCGAAAAAAGAAATACCATATGTTCTTGCTCATATATTGGAGCTGAATCAAAACTAAAGGAAGGAAGAAATCCTACACATAAAATGAAACATAATAAAAAGTTCATTTAATCTTAGCGTAGAAGGGACAATTTAAGGAGTGGAAAGAAGGAGTGAGGGATCTAGCAGAGGGAAGCAAAGATTAGAAAAGATAGATGGGAGGGGGAGAGGGGTCAATGAGGAGAAATGAAGGGAAAGAGGTCAATCACAATGTAAACAGCACAACTTTATGAGTATACTGGGAAAAAAGTGGAAGATACAAAAAATAAAACCTACTAAAATACCTAAAAGAAAAAAATAGTAATAATACCAAAGGCTGACAATAATGTAAACAGACTAGATCACTCATTTGAAGCAGGTAAGCATGTAAAAAGGTAGATCACTATAGAAAAGAGTTTGGACTTACATCAAATCTGGATGGGTATTAGTAGATAAATATTCACACAAAAAGACATACAAGTAGAAAGACCATTGGTGCAAGGATGTGATAAGGGAGGAGGGTAATGAAAGGGTAAGGGGGAAGTTAATGTGAGCTATGTACAAAGAAAAGCATATATGGGAATGTCATAATGAACCCTATTAAGTTGTACATTAAAAATTACCAATAAAAAAGAATTGTTTATTATTATCAGTGCGATAGTAGTCTTGGGGCTATGTAAAATTGTCCATTATGTGATTAACATTTTAATAAAAGAAGAGAAAAAAGAAAAAAACTGAAAATTATCACTCAGCAAAGGCATGAGTAGATTTATTTTTAAAACAATTTCTAGGATTTTCTTTAATTCAAAAAGAGATTGTTTGAAATATCTTAGATGCATTATACTTTATAGTATGCAAAGATTTATCCTAACCTGCTGTTAGAAAAATATTTTGAATATTTTTTTCTTAAAAGTTTTAACGCTTGTGAATTGAGTTAAGCATTTACAAAAATGTGCATTTTTTACCATTTCTATTTTAACAGGCCATTGAGACTTACTGAAAATATTGTAGCATTTGTTTCTTTGTAAAAAGTACTTTGACTTCATATGTAGGCGATCAAAGGCAATCAAAAAGAAAGGTTGTAGAAATGAAATAGAAAACTCTATTAAAAAGATTATTTTTGTTGCTGTTACTGTTTGTTTTGTTTTACTTTTTGAGACAGGACATTGATAAGTCATCCTTAAAGTATATCCACAAAATAAAGTTTTATACCTTGTCCAAATCAGTGTGGGCCTAGAGAATTTAGGAGCAAATTAGCATATTTCTTTCTGTGTCCTTTTATCAAGTTTATGAGTTTATGTGTTGGAATACTTGTTATGTATAACAGATACTTTATGTATATTTTTCCACTTAATTTCTTCCAATAGCCAGATTTATTTTTGCTGACATTGTCCTAATTTCATAGAGGAGTCATGTGAGGCAAAGATGTAAAAGCAAATTTTCCAAGAGCGCAGAGTTAGTATCTGTTAATCCTGACCCAATTGCATGTAACACCAGAGGTCAGGCTCTTAAAAATATTGCTAGATTCCCTCATTACACTTTTTAAATCTTGTTGTTGTTGTTGTTAGGTGCGATCAAGTCGGTATCCGACTCATAGCGACCCTCCGTACATCAGGGGAAACACTATTGTCAGTGCTTCTCTGCTGTTCATAGGGTTTTCAATGGCAGATTGATTTTTGGGAGGGGGTTGCCAGGTCCTTCTCCCAAGCCTACAGCTTCTGGTGTTCCCAGGCGGTCTCCCATCCAGGTACTAACCAGGCCCGATCCTGCTTAGCTTCCGAGATCTGACGGGATCAGATGCCACAAG
>VMDO01036535.1:0-15066 GCA_007922755.1 Pedetes capensis
TCCTTCTTCCCCCCTCTCACTCTTTTTTTTTTTTTCCTAGGGGAACCCAGGGCCTGAACCCAGAGCCTGGCACATGTTTTGCAAGTGCTCTACTACTGAGCCACACTCCCAGCCTACTTTTTCTTTTTTATTTGAACACAGGGTCTTGCTAAACTACATAGGCTGCCTCTGCTCTTGTACATGTGATTCTCCTGCCTGAGGCTCCTGGGTTGCTGGGATGACAGGCATGCACCACTGTACTCTGCTTGAGCTTTTTGTTTCTAAGGGCAAACACATACACACTTTTTAATTTTATTTTAATTTTGGCTTATTTTCCTTATTATATAAACAACCAATGTCCACTGTAGACTATTTAGAAAATGAAGATGTACAAAATAGAGAAAATAAAAACCACCCATTATACTACTACTTAAAGGACCTTCACGATTGACATCTGGGTCTCTCTCCAGTTTTGTTTTTAGGCAAGGTCTTCCCTCTCTCTGTAATCTCACAGGAAGTGGGGAGGAGCCTCATGCGTGAACACTTTAAAAAGCCTTGCATGAGTAGCAGTTCTCCCATGAACTGCATGAAAAACAAGGGACAGTTTGGGGAAGAGTCATTAACTTTATTGTTGCTGTTAGGTGCCACGGAGTTGGTGTCCAACTCATAGTGACCCTATCTACAACAGATAACACTATTGTGCTTCTCTGCTATTCATAGGACTTTCAATGGCTGATTGGTTTTCAGGAGTGGGTTGTCAGGTCCTTCTCCCAAGCCTACAGCACCTGGTGTTCCCAGGTGGTCTCCCATCCAAGTACTAACCAGGCCCAACCCTGCTTAGCTTTCAAGATCTGATGCCACAATGGTACAGCTACAGGCCATTAACCTTATAAGATCCCCATTATCCAGGTGTGACGGTGCATGCCTGTAATCCTAACACTCAGAAGGTGGAGGCAGAAGGATTGTGAGTTCAAGGCCAGCCTGAGCTACGTTGTGAGACCCTGTCTCCAAAAACCAAGGGCTTGCGGTATAGTTCAGTGGTAGAGAACTTGCCTAGCATGCTGAATGATTGGTCTGATCCCCAGCACTGCAGAAACAACAAATCAGCAAACAAAGAAGCTCAAAGAATGTGAGTTTTAGAGGCCAAAGGAAGTGACCCTATGAAAGCAAGTGGTGCAGCTATTTAATTGGGAGTAAGTTAAATACGAATATGACCTAATACTTGTGTGGATGGATGGTGTAATCAAGTGTTTTAACAGTCATTTAGAAGAGGAGTCTCACACTGATATTTTGGAAGTCACAAATATATTCCTACAGGAAGAATAAAAGCTGTCCTAATGCTACATGAAATGTGTTGCTGGGGTTTGTTATGCACTTCTAGATTCATTAAGGCCTATCTTTCATTCCACTTGATGGGGGAGAAGGTGGTAGGCCCTGGCTTAGGAGACTCAAAGTCACTTTGGAGATGAAGACAACTCTGATACTGGAGATGCCTATGAAGAGATTGCACAAAAAGGATATTTTTGAAAACTAAAAGTAGAGATAAATCATATTTAACTATTGTTTTCTCATGCATTATGAAACACCACCTCAACCCCACCTACTGGAGGCCAGGCTTTGAATACATGAAACTTGGAGGGATACCCTCAGACCATGTCCACACCAGAGATGTCATCATTTTCTTCATCTGCTGACTACTGTCATTGTTCAGATATCTCACACTTTGTTTATACATTCCTGTGGAGCAGGGGAAAATCTGATTCCCAGAAACTACATAATATTGTCTAACTGTTCAGTTTTCAGCAACAACAACAACAAAAACCCACAAATCAAAAAAATGAGAAGAACATATTGCCCATTCAAAGGAACAAAATTAATTCACAGAAAACATCCTTCAGGAAGCCCAAACAGGACTGGGCATGGTGGCACATGCTTTTAATCCCAGCACTCGGGAGGCTGAGGCAGGAGGATCAAGAGTTCCACACCAGCCTAGGGTACATATTGAGACACTGTCTCAGAAAATGAAACCTGTTTTTTAAATGAAAATATCACAGTGAACACCATAAATCTGAACCATTAATAGGTGTGAATAATTATAACAATAAAAAGCAACTCAGTTTCTCACCTGAAACCACAGAGGCCCAAAGGATGACAAAATGCTGAAAGAAAACAGCAATGAAAACAACTGTTAACCAAAAATTGTATAGCCAGCAAAACTGTCTTCCAAAAATAAGTAAAAAATTAAGATATTCTCAGATTATAAAAAAGCTATGAGGATCTTTTTACTAGAAAAAATACTCTATGAAAAATACCTTTAGGCAGTGGTTTGGGTTGAAATGAAAGGAAACTAGACAGTAAACCAAAGCTGTGTGAAGAAATAAAGACTCTTAAAGCCGGGCACTCTGGCACACACCTGTAATCCCAGTGGCTCAGGAGGCAGAGGCAGGAGGATCAAAAGTTGGAGACCAGAGGCCGTCTGTGTAATTTAGCGAGACCTTGTCTCACAAAGGTAAAAAAATGGGCTGGGGGTGCAGCTCAGTGGTCCAGCACTTGCAAAACATGCAAGTGTGAGGCCCTGGGTTCAACCCCCAGTACTAAAAAAAAAAAAAAAAAGAAAGAAAGGAAGACCCTTGATAAAGGTAAATACAGGGGAAAATATAGAAGGGAGTATTATTGTATTATTATTGTATTTTTGGTCTGTAACTCCAAATTTTATTTCCTACATGATTAAGAGGCACATTCATAAAAATAATTATAAGTCAGTATTATTGGGCATACACTGTATAAAGAGGTAATATGTGGCAAGAAGAACAGAAAAGGCAGGGTGGATATTGCTGGACAGGAGCAGAATTTCTATATGTTTTTGAAGTGAAGTTGGTAACAATTCAAAATAGATTGTTTTAGGTGTAGAATATTAAACATAATCCCCATATGTACACAAAAGGAAATAAGGATGGCTTCGAAGTGTTTCACTACAAAAAAATCAGCTAAACACAAAAGACAGAAGGAAAGAGATGAGGGACAAAAAGTCATAATACATACAAAATGAGTCCTTCCTTTTCAAGTCCTTACTTTAAATGTAAGTAAATTAAGCTTTTCAATCAAAAGGCAGAGACTGTATTCCAACTATGTATTATCTAGGAGAGACTATATTTCTTTATGTTGTTGTTGTTAGGTGCCGACGAGTCGGTATCCGACTCATAGCGACCCTCTGTACAACAGGGGAGAGACTACTGTCAGTGCTTCTCTGCTGTTCATAGGGTTTTCAATGGCAGATTGATTTTTGGAAGGGGGTTGCCAGGTCCTTCTCCCAAGCCTACAGCTTCTGATGTTCCCAGGCGGTCTGCCATCCAGGTACTAACCAGGCCCGACCCTGCTTAGCTTCCGAGATCTGATGGGATTGGATGCCACAGGGCTACAGCTGCAGGCTTCATTATATTGTTTATTTATTTAATTTTTATAGGTTTTTTTGAGACAGGGTCTCACTATGTAGCCTAGACTAGCCTCCAACTTGCTATGCAGCCCAGAGTGGCCTCAAAATCTTGATCCTCCTGCCTCCTGAGTGTGCTGAGATTACAGATATGTACCACCATCTCCAGCAAGAGACTAACTTTGAATCCAAAGGCACATGTAGGTTGATAGTAAAGGGGTGGATAAATACATTCAAAGCAAGTAATCTTCAAAAGAATGTTGGGGTGACTCTACTAACATACAAAACAGGTTTTAAATCCAAAATTGGTAAAGATCAGGAATGATAGCATACATTGATTAAAAATTTCAGTTCATCAAGAAGATGTGACAATTACAGTGATACATAAACTAAAAGAAGAAGCAAAATATATGAAATTAATACTGACATAATTGAAGGAATTTAATGGACAGTTCTACAATAATAGTGGAAGACTTCAATTCATCACTTTCAGTATTAGATAAATCATCTTGACAGATCAGTATGGAAGTAGAGGGCTTAGATACCACCACAAACAAGCAAGATCTAACATAACAGCAGCAGAATATACATTCTTCTTAAGTACACTTGAAAGAGCCTCTAAGATAGATCATATGTTAGACCACAAAAGACAATAAATTTAGAATGTTTGAAATCATAGTGTCTTTTCTGACCATAATAGAATGAAGATAGAAATCAACAGGAAAAGGAAAGCAGTTGTATAGGTTTTGTGTGTGTGTATGTGTGGTACTGGGGGTTGAACCCAGGGCCTCATGTTTGCATGCTTTGCAAGTGTTGGACCACTGAGCTGCCGTCTCCAGCCCCCTCATGGGGTTTTCAATGACTCATTGTTTCAGGATTTCCTTGGGAGTGGATTGCCATGTCCTTCTCCCATTCTTGGGGTGCTGGGAATCGAACCCGGGACCTCAGAGACTGTAGAGCAGTGCTCTACCAATTGAGCTAAATCCCAGCCCAACATACTCTTGATCAATGGGTGAAGGAGAAGGACCCAGCAGCCCACTCCTGAAACAATCAGCCTTTGAAAGCAGTATAAATAGCAGAGAAGCACTGACATAATGCAGGGCAGGGCACAGCATTGGGTAATGTTTTGTTCTGTTGCACATAGACTTGCTATGAGCCAGACCTAAGTCAACAGCACCTAACAACAACAACAATAATCAATCAATCAATGGATAAAAGAAGAAATCATAAAGGAAATGATTACAAACATGTTGTTGTTGTTGTTGTTGTTGTTGTTAAGTGCTGTGGAGTTGGGTGGGACTCATAGCAACCCTCATAGGGTTTTCAATGGCTAATTGTTTCCGGATGGTTTGGGAGTGGATTGCCAGGTCCTTCTCCCATGATTACAAACATACAACCTACCAAAATTTATGAGATGCAGTGAAAATATTGTTAAGAGGGGAATTTATAGCTCTAAATGCTTACACTAAAAAAAGATTTCAAATAAATAACCTAACTTCTTAAAAAACTAGAAGGGCAAACTAAATATTAAGTTACCAGAGGAAAAGGCATTAAAAAGATAAAATGAAGGTAGTAAATTAAATAGAAAATAGAAAACAATACAGGGAATTAATGAAACAATTGATTATTTTAAAAGATCAGCAAAATGGCAATCTTTAGATATACTAAGGAAAAAAAGAATGAAGACTCAACAGAGCAAAATCATGTATGTTATTACTGACCTTATCGAAACATAAAGGGTTGCCAAGTGCAGTGGCATATGCCTGTAATCCCAGCAACTAGGGAAGCAGAGCCAGGAGGATCACAAGTTTGAGGCTAGAGGCAGCCTGTGTAATTTAGTGAGACCCTGTCTCAAGATTTAAAAAATTGAAAAAAGGGATTAGGGGTGCAGCTCAGTGGTAGAGCACTTGCAAAATATGCTGAACACCCTGGATTCACCTTCCCAGTACCAAAGGAATGAAGGAAGGAATGAAGGAAGGAAAAAAGGAAGGAAGGAAGGAAGGAAGGAGAAATAAAGGGAGAAAGGAAGGAAGGAAGAAGGGAAAAAGAGAAAGAAAGAAAAGGAGAAAAAAGAGAAAAAAGAAAGAAAGAAAAAGAGAATCAATTTCTGAGGATACTATGAACAAGTGTATGCCAAGAAGATAAAAGAGTGGAAAAATTTATGCAAGCACACAAGCCAGTGAAACTGAAGAATAGAACATCTGACTTGTTATTGTTAGGTGCGGTCGAGTCGGTATCCGACTCATAGTGACCCTCATAGGGTTTTCAATGGCTGACTCTTTCAGGATTGCCTTGGGAGTGGATTGCCAGGTCCTTCTCCCATTTTTGTGGCGCTGGGAATTGAACTCAGGACCTCAGAGACTGCAGCACAGCGCTCTACCAACTGAGCTAAATCCCAGCCCAAGTATCTGAATAGAATTACAAAAATAAAAGGGGTTAAACCAGTGGTACAAAACCTTCCAATAAAGAAAAGCACTATCGCAGATGACTTCACTCATGAATTCAGTCAAATGCTTAAAGAATAATTAACACCAGTACGTCTCAAACTCTTCCACAATTTTTTAATAGAAGGGAACTCCTTCCTGACTCACTCTGTGAGCCCTAGATTATCCTGATACCAAAGACAAAGACATCACAAGAAATGAAGACTATAATTGCAAAGTGATACCACATCTTTCTAGAGACACTCAGAGAATTAAAAAGCTGCAGAAACAGTTTTTAAATAACTTTATTAGATATAATTCACCCATTTAAAGAGTACAATTCAATGGTTTTTAGCATATGCACGAAGCTGTGCAGCCATCACTCCAGTAAATTTTAAAACACTTTTATGACTGCAAAAGAAACCACTAACCTTTTTTGTTCACTCCCCATTTCTTCCAACCTTTGTAGCCTCCACGAAGCTGACCTACTTTCACTCTCTATGGTTTTGCCCATTCTGGAACTTCATATAAATGGAATCATACAGTGAGTGGCCTTCAGTGACTGTCACTTGGCACAATGTCTTTAATATTCATCAACTATGTGGTAGCATGTGTCAATCACAAAACTACATTCCCCATTTTATGGATATATAGATAGACCACATTTTGTGTATGCATGTATTGGCTGACAAATATCTGTGTTGTTTTTACATTTTGGCTTTTATAAATAGTGTTTCTATGAACATCTATGTACAAATTTTTGTGTGGAAATATATTTTCAATTATTTTGGCACTACTAGCAATGGTATTGCTGGATCATATAACCACTTTTTAATTCAGATGATATGTACTAGACCCGCTGCTATACATCTCGCTTTTTTTTTTAACAAAATATCTTGGTGTGTACACTGTTATCAGTACAAATAAGTCTATCTCATTCTTTTAAATGTCTGCTTAGTAGACAATTTCCTATAAGTGTTGTAATTATTTTACTAATATTGTATTATTGGACTGATGGATGTATTTCATAGAACAACACACAACACGCACAAAAGTGCAGGCAAAACTGGTAAAATCTGAACAAGGCTGAAATATTATATCATGGTCAATTTCCCAGGTGTCATTGTTGTTAGGTGCTGTGGGGTCAGTATCCGACTCATAGTGACCCTATGTACAATAGGTGAAACAGTATTGTTACTGCTTCTCTGCTATTCATTAGGCTTTCAATGGCAGATTGATTTTTGAGAGTGGGTTGTCATGTCCTTCTCCCAATAGGTGTCATATTGCCCCTTAATTATGTAAATTCGACCACAGAGGACAACTGGAAAAAGTGTGTAAGGATCACTCTCCATTTTTTTTTTCTTTCTTTTTCTTCTTCTTTTTCTGTTTCTTTTCTTTCTTTTCTTTTCTTTTTTTTTTTTTTCTGTTGTTGTACTGAAGGGTTGAACCCAGAGCCTGACACATACTTTGCAAGTGCTCTACCACTGGACTGCATCTTCATTCATTTTTTCTTTGAGTCAGGATCTCTCTACGTTATGCAAGCTGCCTCTGGCCTTGCACTCACCATCTTCCCACTTCTGCCTTCCAAGTTGCTGGGATTACCGGTGTGTGCCACACTGTCCAGCTTTTTGTACTATTTCTTACCATTGCATGTAAATCTATAATGATCTCAAAAAGTTTTGAAAAAAGATCAAGTTTCTTTGAAAATTGAAGAGAGGGCTTACCCACTGCCCTCACTTGCCTCCCAGAGTTGTCCAGGGCTGAGTGAGCCACGTGAGAAAGCTGTGAAGGCCAAGATCAAAGAAGCCCACATGGGAGGGGGGAAAGAAGTGAAGAAAGGGCAGAGCGGAGGGGAGAGACCACAAGCACAGTTCCACAGGACCAATGGCACTGGCAGCACAGCAGAGAAATACAGCTCAGGGTAGCTGCCTAACCTAAGGGGTTGCCCTAGTGGGGTCCTCCACTCAGGTTATACCAGGTCCTTGGCTTCATCACAGAAAAGAATTTCAGGGTGAACCAGAGAGAAAGATAGGCACCCAGGACACAGACTTGGGCTTCCCAGGAAAGTCAAAAAGGAAAAAGCCCTTGGGCACATGTTCTTTCCAGTTTTCTTTAACCTAGGGCACGCCCCATGTGATGTCAGCTCTGGGCAGCCAGTTCTGGGTGCTCAGTGTGACCTGAGCCCCCAAGTATCCAGAAAGTCCCTTGGGCTAGAGGATCTCGAATAAGATCAAAAGAAGTTCCATTGTTTAGGTTTAAAAAAAAAGTCACAAGGGAGTTCCCTGGGCATGTCTCAAAGCAGCACAGAATTACAGAGGGAAAACAAGGTCAAACTCAAAGGTTACATAAACTTTTGACCCCAAGCCTGGCTTATTACTATTTTACCATTTTCATTATTTAAAATGTCTCTCCAAAATAACATCTCTATGCAGGCAGTCTTCACAGCAGTGTTTTTTTGGTAGTTGTGTCAAAGTTCTTCATACTCAGCTGACAAGACTTGAAAGTAGATTCTGGAGTGAAACCTCTTTCCCTTTCCATATCCCCCAAATCTCCCCATCTTTCTATCCTGTCTCACAATGAATCCCTCTGCTACCCCCTCATAGCTTCCTCTTTCCATCCCCTACCACTCCTTCCAGTTGTGGGCTTCACAGATATGGACAGGTGACTGAAATTGATTCAAACCAAAGACACACATGGGTGTGATGCTTGAGGAAGAAAATGTACTGCCTGGCACTGTGGTCATTTGGTATCAGTAAAATGGGCTCCAAGAATATGTTGGAGTCTTCAATTTCATCTCGTCCACCTGCTCCATGGAAGTCATTGTGGGATTCAGTCATTAAGTCGATTCAAGAGTGAGGGTTGTAGTTGATTCACTGCACCATAGTTAGAGACAAACTATACAAATGTAAATCATATTATTTTTATATTGAGATATAATTCACATCCCATAAACTCACCTTTATAAAGGGTAGGAGACAGTGGTTTTAGCATTTTCAAGTTTTCCAATTATTTCCACTATCTAATCTCAGTGTATGGGAGAAGGCCGTGGCAATCCACTCCCGAGCCAATCCCAAAACAATAAGCCATTGAAAACCCAATGAGGGTCGCTGTGAGTTGGACAAGACTGGAGGGCACCTAACAACAACAACAATCTCAGTGTACTTTCCATCATCCTGGAAAAAAAAATACCGTTCTCATTGTCAGTAAACATCCTCTTTCCATGCTTTGGCTTTGGCAACCCATCATCTATTTTCTGTCTCTGTGGATTTTCCTGTTTTCGATGTTTCATGTGAATAGAACTATGCAATCTCTTGCCTTCCTTGTCTGACTTCTTTTCACAAGCAAAGTGCAATCTGGGTGCATCCATGTTTTAACATATATCAGCTTTTCACCATTTTTATGGCTGAATAATATCCATTGTGGGAATGTAACCCATTTTATTTTTCCAGTTATCAGTTAATGGACTCATAGCTTATTTCCACTTCTTGGCTATTATGAATAGTGACACTATGAACACTCACGTACCTGTGAACATATGCTTTTTATTTCTCTTGCATGTATGAATGGCTGGGCCATATGGTAACTCTAATTTTTTTTTTTCCAGTACTTGGGGGTTAATCCCAGAGCTTCCCACACAATTTGCAAGAGCTCTACCACTGGGATACACTCCCACCCATTTTTCATTTTTATCTTGAGACAGGGTCTGGCTAAAGTTACACAGGCTGCTGCTGGCTTCTAACCTGCCATCCTCTAGCCTCCACCTCCTGAGTGGCTGAGATTACAGGCATGCACCACCACACTTGGCTCTGATAACTCTAGCATTTTAAGAAACTGTCAAACTCTATTCCTTCTTATATTTGCACAAGCATTGTATGAATTTTCAATTTCCCTGCATCATTGACAACACTTTTTAAAATGATATCCATACTAATGTTAATCTAAACAATGGTTTTATGTACATGATAATTCAATTTTACTGCCCTCGTGATTCTTTCTGCCTTTGGCCTTCATTCAATTTATTATGATGTGAGTTTATGCTATTGGGAGTTCATTGAACTTGTTGCATTTTTTATTAACATTTTTCATAAGATTTGAGAATTTTCATTTTTGTCTCTTACTACTTCACATATTCTTGCTGCCTCTGTCTCTCCTATCTTTCTGGGACTCTATGTCTATGTTGGTATGCTTGACAGTGTCCCACAGTTCTCTAAGGCTCTATTATTTATTTACTTATCTTTACTTACAATGAACTAGACGGGATAATCCCAATTGACTGTTCCACAAACTCACTTATTCTTTCATCTGCCAACTCAAATCTGTTGATCAGGATTGAACTGTGTACCCTAAGCTTCAGTCCCTAACCCTATGTGTTTGTGAATGTCTTTATTTAGAAATAGGATGTTTTCAGATATAATCAATTAAGATGAGGTTGTCCTGTATAATAGTGGACTCTAACTCAATTTTTGTTGTCCTTACAAAGAACATGAAAATTTAGACATGTAAAGAAGGAAGGAAGAGGGCCATGTGATGATAAGAGTGTAGAGACTGAAGTGGTACAGATGCAAGCAAAGAACACCCAAGGATTTCCAGCAAAGCCAGGAAGAGGCAAAGAAAGGCAACCCCCTGTAGTTTTCAAATAGAGCACAGCCCAGCTGACATCTTGACTTCGAACTTCCATTTTCTAGAACTGTGAGCAAATAACTTTCTGTTACCTGACTTGTAGTTACTTGCTCTGGCAATCATAGGAAACTAGTATAAGGCCATCTAGGGAGTTTTCAGGTTGATGTTTTACTTTTCAACTCCAGAAATTGTATTTGGTTCTCTTCTCTATACCTCTGTCATTATTTTCTATTTGGTGAAACATAATTCTCATACTATCCCTTAGATCTTTAGACATAGTTATTTGTTAATTCTTTTAATATATTCATAGTAGCTGATACAGTCTTTGTATAGTAAGTCCAATATCTGGACTTCCTCAGGGGCAGCATCTGCTGGTTGCTTTTTTCCTTACATTTCATCCTGTATTGGGAGGTCTCAAGGGCACTCCAAGGTTTAGTAATTTTCTAGAGGGACCCACTGGGCTCAGCATGTAATCAGACATGTGACTATGATTTATTACAGAGGAAACACACTGGGCAGAATAAGTAAAGAGAGCAGGTGAATGGGGCCAAGTCCAGAGGACACTAAGTACAAGCTTCCATAAATCCTGCCCAAATAAGTCACATTAGATACATTAAATTCCTCCAGCAATGACTTGTGGCCTCAGGTGTAAAATGTTGTCTGCTAGAGAAGCACACCAGAGTGTTCAAGGATTTTAAGGGGGACTGATTATTTGGTGCCTTCTTCCTACCACATGCCTAAATTCCAGGATGCCAGAAAGAAAAAGTCAGGTGACCACTCTGAGTGACCAGTGGTTTACCTGACTCTCAACTGCCTCGGAACTCAAACATTCCTAACCAACTGCCCACGTGACCGTTGCATAAATAATGAGCTTTGTCTTAACTGTCCAATCCTGGAGATGAGCAGTGAAGATTAGTGAGCTGGGAAGGTGACTGCTGGGCTGGGGCTGAGATGGCTCAGGGAAAGTCCACAGGCTCCCAGGGTCCCATTGACTGCAGCTCTGACCAACTGACTGTGCAGCCTGGAGAGAGGCCTCGCTGAGAACAGACAGCAGCTGCACCTGCTCTGAGCACATGCTCAGCACCTTCCCACTCACGTCCTTCCTCTCTAAGACTCAGTTCCTACTGGGCAAACTGCATTCATTACTGGGGCATCTACTGAGCGGCTCCTTTGCACAGAGTCTGCAATGGAGTAGTCAGAGGTATCCGTGGCTGTCCCCTGGTGTTTGGCTGGTGCCCATTGTGAGGCTGTAGAATTGCTGAGCTGGGCACAGGTCATAAGTTCCTTAATTTCAGATCTCTTTACTGGTGTATTCTATGTTTGACTGTTTCCATGGAAGATGCAAGTTTACTTTCCAGCCTTCCCATGGGCATGTGCTTTGAAGTTCATGAAGAGGAGCTGTTATCACCTACTGTGACCCCGTGTCAGCGCTGTGGGGTGGGCAGAGTGGGGACTGTGTCCCATATTTAAGTTGATCAGGAGCTTGCCCAGGGTCACACACTGAGTGGTGATGGACCTGAAGCAAGAGCTGTAGTTGGATCTGCAGAGATCCCCAAACCTGAGTCCCCTAGATCAGGCTCTGGACTCCTGAACCTAGGGCTCCCCTCATGTCACTTCCCAAATTTTCTCACCCCAGGAGTGCTTCATGGAAATGGATGCCCTGTAGCAGGCCTGAGTCAGGAGAAGGCACGTAGCTGACCAGACTGCTGCCTGCACGATTTGGCAGCAGACCTAAAGTCTATACTCTTTTCCTGAATGGAGCCCCTGGGAGGACCAGGAGGGTCCACTCTGGGCCCTTCCTCTCCCAGCATCTTTACATATCTCTGCCCCAAGTGAGCCTCATGAAGGTCAGGTGACCACGCCAGGCACCAGGGGTCTGCTTAGCTTCTGAAGGGCTCAGAACCCACTACTTTCCAAATCCACTCCTTACATGACACCACCATAATGAACTAACTTGGATTCACCTCCCTGAGCCCAGAGGACCCGTCAGTGCTGATGAATGGGGTGAAGTGACCCCCCAGGCTGGGCTGGTAGCATGGGGGTTAAAGGAGGAAGCTGGCATGAACCCATGTGTACTACTGACTGATCTGAGGATCTGACAGAGCAGGCGGAGGAGGGCCTGGCTGAGGACAGCTGGCATCTGCAGTAGCTCTGAGCATGCCCCTTCCTGCTCGTGTCCTTCCCCCAAAATCAGTCTTACAGCCTCTTGTCCTGCTGATGCCTGCACGGCCAGGGGCAGAGTCCCCTCTCACTCTCAGAGAGACCCCTTCATAGCCACTGCTGTGACCCCCAGGGCCCTCCCTTAGGCCCATCGAGACCCTGCAATGACCAAAGTTCCCTGTGCCTCCAAACATGCACTCCACTGACCAGATGGCACTGTCCCTCCTCCCCACTCTCCCAGCAGCCCCCAAACAGCAGTGATCTTGTCCTCATCAACCCCATGGACATGCCACCCTGAAATTCCAGTTTTTTCCCTCCTTGAACCTCTCTGAAGCTAGATCGCTAATGATTGGTGTCAGACTTTGACAAACACCTTCCAGCATGCAGTTCACCTTTCCTGACCGTGGCTGGGGTGGCCTCATGCTTCTGATTCGAGGAAAATAGTGTGTCAGGGTTGTCTCCAGATCTGTGCTCTGGAAGCAGGTATAGGAGATTGGCACCATTTCTACACAAACCATTTGGTAGAATTCAAAAGAAGCTCTGTGGGCTTGAAGGGTGCTTTGCAGAAATATTTGTTTATATTCCTGTACTTTCGATTGATGCCTAGTTTCTACATGGCACGGGGCACAAATAGGAAGCCACAGGATGTGGGCTTCTTATAAAAAGAAACACGTGTGTTTTACTCCCAGATCAACAGATACACCTGACTCGAGCACCCTAGTGGCTTCCTGTGGAGGAAGAGAAGAATAATGTCACTGAAAGCAGTGAATTTATGTATGTTCTGAGCACAGCGATTGCATATACCTCCCACTGGTGGCCCCTGGGAGAGGAGCCGATCCGGAGGCTCTGGCAGAGGCTGGCAGGGCTTTCCTAGGGAAGTCAGGGTCAGGGCAGGATGCCAAGGGCTTTAATAGCAGCTGGTGGCAAGTGACTATTATTTAAGATAAAATATATACTACATGGAGAACAAACATATTTACAGCTAAATATGGAACAAACACGTTTACCAAAAACCCAAATCTAAGCAATTCAAGAACCAACACAACTATTTTATCATGGGGAGGGGGAGAGGATAGATAGTGAGGCAACTCTGACCCCAGGACCAAAGGTCACTGTCACCCCAGGCGTCACTATAGGAATCTGCAACACATAGAGACAAGGGATGAGGGGCCTGCTGGAGAGAGTGTGCAGGACCCGAAGGCTCCTCAGCCATGGAACGTAACCTGGGCCCCGACCTCCCCAAGGCTTGGGTCCGGGGGGTTTCTGAGACCTGGCTGCTGCCCTGTGCTGAGGGTGCTGTCTGTGGGCAGAGAGTCTGTCCATGTCCTCCAGGAGTGAATGGCCTCCTCCAGGGAGGCTTCAGGGGCTGCTCCCCAACAGTGAAGCTGAGGCAGAGGGACAAGGTCCTGGAGTGGGAAGGCCATTCCCACACCCCTGAGAAACAGGAGTATGGTGACCCAGAGTGGAGCCATGACCTACCCCTCCACCTCTGTCCTCTGGAGGCTCCATCCTGAGGCCCCCACTTTAAATATGCGCAGCTGCCCAGAGCACTTACCTTTCTTCCTGCCATAATACTTTTTTATAGGCCCCCTCCCTGCTTGTCTGTTTTTAGCTAGAAATGACTCCCTATGTCCCAGGGCATCCGTCACCCCATGATTTTTTCACTTGCCTCTTGTCTCCACTCAGGGGGGTCACACGCACTAGCATCGCCCATGGGTATTTCCTTGACATTTTATTTTTCCCAAAGATTAAAAAAATGGCAGGGAAGCCTTGGGGAGTATGTGCTTGGCCTGCCCTCCACTCTCCCTGTCTGGGTGCTCACAGTGCCTTGGTCTTGCTCTTCTACATTTCTTCTTAGTTCATTGGGACACTGAGGAGGGAGCCCCGTCTTCTGAAGAGGGGAGTCTGGCTGGGAATTCCTCTTTAGAAAAAGTTCCTCCTTGCTGCCCACTTCACTTGTCTCTTCAGTGATACCACTGTGACCTTGTGCACGTTTATTTCACACTTTGATTATTACCCAGTGCTGTTCTATTAAGAAATCTTTCTGGAGAAGAAAAACGATGCGTTTAAGCCTCACAGCAACTCTAGGAGGTTGGTACTGGTGTTGAGGACACGGAGCCTTAGTGCCACATTGGCAGAGACAAGAGTTGAATCCATTCGGGTAGTACAGAACATGGCCCAGTTCGTGTATTAGTCCGTTTTCTGGTGATGTGAAAAAAATAATACCTGAGTCTGAATCCCTTGCAAAGTAAAAGGTTTTTCTATTTCAAACTACTGGTGACTCACCACCACAGCCCCAGTATCTGCCCAGCCATGGTGAGGGCCTTCTGCCTGTCACAGCCATGAAGAATGGCATCCCCCTCCTGGTGTTCTCACCCCAGGGGCGCTGTGGGGAAATGGATGCCCTGTAGCAGTGCTGAGTCAGGAGAAGGCACGTAGCTGACCAGACTCCTG
>VMDO01036536.1:0-15040 GCA_007922755.1 Pedetes capensis
GCAGGTTGTTAATGAATCTTCCTCCAATCTTGATGCCACGTTCTTCCTCATAAAGTCCAGCTTTTCGGATTATTTGCTCAGCGTATAAATTGAAGAGATAGGGTGAAAGTATACAGCCCTGATGCACACCTTTCTCAACTTTAAACCAGGGAAATATAAACCAAATAAGCATTTGAGTTTTACTACATATTAGTCAGGGCTGGGATTTAGCTCAGTTGGTAGAGTACCCCTCACAGCCCCTGAGGTCTTGAGTTTGATTCCCAGCACCGCAAAAATGGGAGAAGGATGTGGCAATCCACTCGAGGCAATCCCGAAACAATCAACCATTGAAAACCCTATGAGGGTTGCTATGAGTCAGACACAACTCAATGACACCTAACAACAACAATAAACATATTAGTCATAAGTCTCCATAAATTTTGTGGGTTAATGGAAGTATTGCCAGAAGTGATGTAAAGGATGCATAATTGGAAAAGCCAATGCTGTATTACTCTGTACCCCATCATCATTTACTAATAAAGGAAAAAAATATAAACTTGGTTTTCTAATCAACATCTAAACTCCTATAAGACTGAACTGGAAGATTTCTTAAAACTTTTTCCTGATCTCTCTTGTCAAGCTAAGTAATTCTTCTCTTAGTTTTCACCTCTGTGTATGTTATTTTTGCTCTGCAGAGTATATACTAATGATTTATCTACATGTCTTTTCCTGAGTTATCTAATTCCTTACCTTCTTTACCTTTGTGTCTCTGTTGTTAGAACATAATTTTCTGTGCATTATGTTGTAATAGCTTATAGATTAAATTTATACCAAGGAATAAGTGTCATAAAAATAGACTTACCTGACAGATGAGGCAGCTTTATTGGTGTCCTCATCAGTGGCTTGATATGTTCCCAGGACATAATTAATCAAATTTTTACTACTTCTATCTTTTTGCACAGTAAATGTCTTGGAAGCAGGATGGAATGAAATTCCTTCTCTTACATTTATTACCTGAATTGTGACTGGGGTTGATTGCACTCGATATTGAGAAATTACTGACTGGTGAAATTCAGCTTTGTTTTTGACAGCAATACTAAATTTCATGCTTTGTATTTGTTCATAATCTAGAGCCTGAAGTAAAAATAAAATTGGAAAGAAAGAAATGTCATAAAAATTCAATCGGGCAAACCTAGTAAAGGACAAATATAAGATGCAATGAATTGGTCCTTTTATTTCTACAGAGCAAAACAGTTTCAGAAATCTTTGTAATGTCAAGAGACCTTAGGATTCTTAACTTATAAGGTTTCATTTTGGTAATTGGTATTTATAAGGCAGAGTACCTATTTTTAGACTAACAAAACATCATTATAGCCTCTTTAGCCTGTGAGGGGTAGTAGAAAGAATCTCACATTTGCTGTGGTAAGATGATTTGAATCTTGGTTCTGCTACTTAAGACCTGTATGACTCAGGGCACAACATTCAATTTCTCTGATCCTCAGCTTTGCATTTCTGAAACCAAACCTTACCTCATCGGATTGTTGTGAAGACTGAATCAGTTAAGTCCCATAATGCACTCCTATAAATAGCAGCTATGCTCATTCACAGAATATTCATTGGATTCATGTTCGATAATGTCTTTCCTGACTTAAATAAAATTCCTAGGTGTAAAGGCCTCTGCATGCAGTGAGTGAGTATCCCAAGTCTTCATTCAACCCTTTGCAAATGGTCTGGCATGATAACTGTTTAACCCTTTTATTGTTGTTGTTATTAGTTGCTGTAGAGTCGAGTCCGACTCATAGCAATCCTATGTACAATAGAATGAAACATTCCTTGACACTGTGCCCTGCCCTGCACTATGTCAGTGCTTCTCTGCTATTCACAGGGTTTTCAATGGCAAATTATTTTGGGATTGTTTCAGGAGTGGGCTTTCAGGTCCTTCTCCTGTTTTTGTGGTGCTGGGAATCAAACCCAGGGCCTCAGAGAGTGCAGAGCAGCACTCAACTGACTGAGCTAAACCTCAGCTCAACCGTCTTATCAAGGTGGCCCAAATTGAGGCCTGAAGAATCCCAGGATAACTTTTTCAATTCACTAGTCTTTTTTTTCCCCTTGAGATGATGAGGTAAACATAACTTTTGTTTCCTCTATTTATCACTAAACATATTGAGATAAGAGACTTGGATTTGAATTTTAACTTTGTGCTGACTGACTTTGTGTGCTCAGAATTCCCCAGTGGAAGAGAAGGATGTGTAACTAGGTAATTAGAGTATGACAGATAAGAGACAAAGATATGATAGAGCTTTGAGTGGAAGTGAGAGGCTACTTCTACTCAGTAGAGTTAGGAAAGGCTTCTGACAGGTTTGACTCTGAGCTGAGGGTTGAAGGATGCCAAGAAGTTATCGAGGTAGAAGTGAAAGCATTTGCAAATGGCAAGAGTTGCAGAAAGGGACATGCAGTGGTTTGGCTGAAGATAACAAAGAACATTGTGCACCATGGTGAGGAGGTTCAGCTTCATCTTGGAGGGCAGCAGATGGCTATCCACTTTGACTGCATATAAGGAAGACTTTAAGACAAGCTGCTGCCTGGGTTTTCCCACAGACCCAGTGAACTAATTGTTCCTACATTCTTACTGTCTAGGAAAAGTTGCAGGTGACTTGAATGTGCCATTGGGGTTGAGGGCTAATGTCGTAACCAATGGAGAGCCAAAGAAGGTTTTAAGGAGAAGAGTAAATGATCCACATTGTTTCATTAGGAAAATGTGGTGGCAATGAAGAAAACAAAGTCAAGTAGAGACAAGAGGTAGAGGTAGGGACATCTATTAGGAGGCCCTGAAATTGTCTAAGAGCAAGCAAGCAAGGCCAGGCTGAGCATGCGAGAAGGTAGAGATGGGTTATACTTTAAAGATAACTTGGTGGCTGGCTGAATGTTGTTAGGAAAGAGCATGATTCAAGTATAAGACCCAGATTTCTAGTTTGAGACACTGAATGCCACAAATAACTGGGATAGGGGATATCTCATTTCTAGGCATTGCTGGGAGTTTATAACAAAACCTTGCAAATGGAATGGCTGTAGCATTCTCTCTGAAAAAAAAAAATAACAAGGAACTGTTTGCAAATCTCCCAACAGTCCCCTTGTTCAAAGAACATTATGGCTCTGCCATTCCACTGACTTAAAGAGTTAAAGAAAAAAACTCCTATATGGTACAAAGTCCTGTGTCAAAGAAATGTCACAAGACAGTGGTCTATACCGTTTCCAGGCAGAAATATCCTTATGTTATTCCACATGTGGAGTCTGTTATAGTGAAGCATGTTAAATGGAAGCTTTACTCAATTATTTACTTTTTATCTTGCAGATTTTGTTCATGTATTTCCATTTCTAAGAGAAGTGATTTGTTTCCTTGATGACTATAGCTAGTGCATTTAAAACAGATTAACAAATTCAGGAACCACAATTCCATGTATTCTCCTCTCTTCCTAACTCTAATCCAATTGTACATAATGAATTTGATTAAGTCAAGACATGTGTTTGCTTTCTTGTGCTGAAAGCATAAAAAGGCATACACATACTAGTTTCTGTGTGTGTTTACTATGGAAAGGATGAAAGATTGGAAGGAAAAAACCACCATGTTAAGAGAGATTGTCTCTAGGTAATGGGGCTATCAGGTGATTAAAAATTCTATCTACTTTTATGTGTTTTCTAAAATGAAGTGGTACTATTATTAATAAAGTATATTTATAAAAATGACAGTTTTGGTTAATGTATGGTATTGTTACTACTGGAGGAAATACAGGCTTTACCTTCACCACCTTGAGGATGCCTTCATTGGTTCTGGGATCAGTTTCTATTTCAAACCAATTCCCTTCATTTCCAGAGGTAAAGAAATACACAGCCAGCCAATTATCTGTGTATTCTTCATCCCAATCTGTTACTTGAAATCGAAGTAACTCAGCATTTAATGTATTTTCTTCAATACGTGCTGAATACTGAAAAGGAGAGGAGCAGGTTTTACCTAAAGGGATTACATTTATTTTAAACGGCAGTAATCAATACTTTGAAAATTATGCATTGCCTTCCTTCTGGTTCTTGAATTCTTGTATTTTCGAAAGTCTCATTTTAAAAGAAAAGTATAGAAAACTTAAAAACCAACAAGGAGTCAAATAGTGAATTAGGACAGAAAGCATAAGTGTATGTAAACATACTTCTTCAAGGAACAGTGGATATACCTGAGAGTCTCTGAGCACTGGAAAGTTATCGTTGACATCTTTCACTTTAATACTACATTCACATTGAGTTGCTAATCCTTCTCCATCTTTGTCTGCACCACTCACAACCAGATGGTAGCTGCTAATTTGCTAAATTTGGAGAAAAAAAAATAAAGAGAAATGATTAATCTTCCAATATTATGAATGGCCAGTATTTGCTTTCTATGGGTAAGGTGGTGAAAGCATTCAAGTTCATGGTTGATGGATCACATGCACTGATAGCTGTCCATGATAGAAGAGGTTTGAGGGGCTGTGAATGACTGGGTGGAAGTCTTAAAGGGCTAGAACAGGCTCTCTCTTTTATCAACTTCTGAAGGCAAGGCTGTATACTAAGAGGAAAAAGATGGGCATACAGAAGGGGGAGATGGTTATTTGAAAAAATCCCCTTTCAGACCTTCCCTGTTAGTTAATTGGGAAAACCATTTGTGCAAAAGTAATACTGAGTCCAACAATGTAGGCTGTGTTGATGGAGACAGATGGTGGTGGGAGCAGGTGACATGGGGAAGGGTAGAAGGGCATTCTTTGGTGTTTTTGAAGCAGGGGTAAAATTAAAAGCAGAACCTAGAGAAAAAGTATGATATCAAAAAGAGTCTATGTCAGATAGAAATCCTTCCCCTCTTCTAAGAAATTTCCTTTTCCTCCTTTATCTGAGGAATTAGTCACAGCACAGGCTTTATCTGCATATGGCAATGTGTTCTTTTATTGTCTGACTTTAACTGGTGTGTGTAGAATACAATTGATTGTGCAGTTGCCAGGTACACAACCCACCCCAGCAGAATCAAGTTCAGGGAGGCAAACGATTTCCCCAGATTGGCCCAGTGAAGACCTGGTAGCTGCTCTTCCTTTCTACTTTTATTTTAAAATGAAATGGAGTCACCTCTCTCAGGTTTTCACAATCTAACCCTTTATGGATTCTCCTAAATGAGTTGTTTACCTCTCGATCAAGAGAATTGGTCAAAGTTCGGACTTCTCCAGTGTTTCTACTCATGAGAAACATGGGCACACCAGCAGGTTCCTGGGAGACAATTTTGAAGGCAATTTTAGAGTTCAAATGGTTTGGTTCATCTGCATCTGTGGCATTTAGTATCATCACCAGTGAATCTAGGAATACAGGAAAATGTTCATTAAAGAATGTGTAAAGATTGACCTTAAATATTCAACACATTTTCATGCTGATCCTTATTTTTAATATCTTCAAACTATGTGTTTAAAAAATTGCATGTTACTTGTGCTATCTCTGTCTCTCTGAACCAGGTAGACCCTGCTGCCTTCCATAAAAGCTCTTCATTTCTCCCTCATTCTTGGCTTTGTTGAACTTGAGGCTATTTTGTGTCTTTGGTTTCTTCTTTGATAGGTATTCTCTCAAATCTCCCCTTTTTCCTAATGACTCAAGTAATGTGACTTATGTCTCTGTAGTTTATAACCTAAAAGTAGCTAGCTCATGCCTCCAGGCTACCTAAAAGTATTTCAGCTTTGTGATTGCTTGATACTTATATAGCTTGATATATGGAATGAGATACTACTGACTTAGTAACAGGACTAGAATCTGGAAATATAATGACAGTGAATAGTTAGTTCAACTGTAAATTTTAGAAAGGAAAAGCTAGATTATCTTGATGAATTTTTTTTTTGTAAACTATTGAGGAAACTAACAGAGTAAGTTAGTTTTTACACAAATGAGGTACTATAATGAGCTTGCAGCCATAGCACTTAGCTCTCGGAAGCTAAGCTGGGTCGGAAGCTAGGCTGGTTAGTGTTTGGATGGGAGACCGCCTGGGAACACCAGATACTGTAGGCTTGGGGAAAGGACTCGGCAGCCCACTCCCAAAAATCTATCTGCTATTGAAAATCCTATGAATAACAGAAGCACTGACAATAATGTTTTGCCTATTGTATGTAGGGTTGCTATGAGTGGAATACTGACTCAACAGTACCTAACAACAACAACATACTATAATGATACTTGCAATTGAAAAATAGATGAATTAGAAAAGGTATGTACTTTAAAAGACTTACTTGCAGCACTGTTTTCTTCAATTTCACCCTTGAATATGCTTTGAGAAAATATTGGAGGATTATCATTAACATCTAAAATTTTGACTGTTAGTATAAGTGGTTTCTCTACATCCTGTCCCAGGGCATTTAGAGCTCGACATGTGATCTAGAAGCAGAGGAAAAAATATTATTACTCTACAAACTTAGTCTGCATATTATTAAAATAAGGCTTCTCCTGGGATATATAGAACTTTGTGCAAAGAAGAAAAATCCTTCCCCAAAGGGCAGATAAAATGGAAAAAGATGCCAACTCTTGCCAAATGGGCAAGTTGCCCCTTCTGCCAAGCTGATGGATCTCATAGCAGGATGTAGCTCTTGGCAAGCCACCTTCTAAAGGCTTGGACTATAAGGAGAAGGGTAACCTAATGTGGAGTACACAGACTTACCAGGAAGCTTGGGGTTTCTTCTCGATCAACTATGGCAGTTATGTTAATATCACCAGTGTTTTGGTCAACAACAAAGATTCCAAAAGGGGGCTGATCAATTCCCATCCCAGAAATACGGTAGGTAATTTTCTGGGTTTCTTGGAAATCTGAAGTAATCTGCAACCAAAAATATCCCAAACGTTAAGGTGATCTTCACTCAGGTTTTTTCCTACCTACTGCCCTCCTCCACCCCCAGAATCTAAAGTCATCTGTTCACTTGATCCAGTCTTTCTGACACTGTGCCATTTACTTTTTCCTTTATTAGATAGCAGAGCCAAGTTGTTATTTCTGTTGACCATCATGGACCAGTATGTAGTAAGCATTTTGCTTTTAGAATATTTGTTCAGATTGTGGCCACTGTGGTTATATTGAAATCTTGAGAGAAAGTCAAGGACAAAGGGAGATTACTTGGAGGGAGGAAGGGGCCTAGTGGGAGGTGGGAAGGGGCACATGAGAGGACAATAGGGGGTGAACAAGAGCTACATACAATGAAATGCATGTATGAAAATGTTATGATAAAATCTATTATTTGTTTGCTAACTTAAAAATTACTAATAAAAAAGAAAGGCAAGGAAATTTAATATTAACAAGGCATCTTCTGATACTCACTCTTTACCTGACCATATTTTTAAAAATAGGATGTTTCCTTAAAGTTAAATAGAAGAAAATGCAAGGAAAAAGGGAGAGGAAGTATATAGTAGGTGTTAATAATACATATTAAAATGAACTGCTTTTTTAGCATTATAATTTATAAGTTTTTTAATGGGGGAGATTTCAAATATACATACAAAGTTAAGATACTATAATGCATCTGACACATCTTACCACCCAGCCTCAATAATTAGCCATACATGGCCCATTCAATGTTTATTCTTAGCCATTTTCTCTAATTGTCTTATCTCTCTATACTTTTTCTATTTGTTTGTTAGAGTCTGGATCCCATAGGCATGTATATTAAAATTGGTCCTTGTGTCTCTTAATCCTGTTTTATAATTCTAGAAGCTATGAGTTCCTTCATTTTTAAATTTCTCACTCTTGAATTATTGTTTTTATTATTGTATTTTTTTGTTGGAGATAGTACTTCATTTGTTCTGTGGACTTCCAACTCTGCATTTTGCTAGTAGGAACTGCTATATTATTTTTAATTTGTATGTAATACATTTATTCGAAAAACTCACACTGCCAAAATGACTTACCTTGGCAATTGGGTTTCTTTTTGAGTTGTCTTCTCTTTCTCTGCAGGGTTTTGCAAATTTCACCCATTCACGTTTGTATCTTCTTTTGGCTTGTTGCACTGCTGTCTTCTCTTCCCTATGCTGCCCTTTGGTCTTATGTAAAAGGAGATTCCATTTTATTATGCACATTTTTGGCAATTTTTGCTTTGAATATTGATTATAAATACCTATCTTGAGGAACTCCTTATGTTTTAAGATGTCTGAGACTGTTCATGCTTAATTTGCTCTGACACTTGTTAAGAATAGAACACTGAATCACTGAAATCACTACAAAGCTATATGGTTTTTAATATTAGAATGCAATCACATTTTATATTTCCTTTATATACTTTATAATATCTAACTGTTCTGCACAAGTAGGATTTGACCTGTTGATTTGTTTAAGATTAGAGGAAAGAATACGTGAGATAAATCATAACATTTATGGATGACTATTTTCTAAATATTATTGGGTTAGTTGCTAGAATTTTAATTTTAGGTTTTCATAGTTAAATCATCAAATATTTTTGAACATTAATTATTTATTTTTCCTAAGTATAATTTTAATTTTTAAAACTAAATTCTTATTTTAATTAAAAAAAACTTTTTCATACTTTACCTCTATTTGCAATTCTCCATGAACCAATACGACCACCTATAGACATTTAAATAGAATCAAAATATATGTGAGTTCTTCAAGTAAGTAATTACATGAAGTTAATAATTCTGAATATTACATTCTGTTGATCATATTAGAGTTTGTTTCTATTTCAAAAAAGGTAGGTTTGGAGAGGGGGAAGGACTTGGCAATCCACTTCCAAAGCAATCCAGAAATAATCAGCGACTGAAAGTCCTATGAAGGTTACTATGAGTCAGACTCCACTTGATGGCACCTAACAACAACAACAGCAACAACAACAACAACAACAACAACAACAACAACAAGAAGTTTGGAGAAGTTCCAAGTAGAAAATCCTACTAGGAAAAGGATTATTGTTGTTCATATAAACAAGTTCTTTCAGTTTCTTAATCTGACTGCAAAATTTTATTTATTTTATTTTTTAATTGATAATTTCTAATGTGTGGGGCTAGGGGTTAGCTCAATTGGTAGAGAGCTGCTTTTCACTCTCCGAGGCCCTAAGTTTGATCCTTAGTACCACAAAACCTGGAGAAGGACTTGGCAGCCCACCCCTGAAACAATCCCAAAACAATCAGCCATTGAAAACTCTATGAGGCTTGCTATGAGTTGGATATGACTTGATGGTACCTAACAGCAACAATTTTTAATGTACAACTTAGTGGGTCTCGTTATGACATTTCCATACATGAATTTCATTGTGCATTGGTCATGTTCACTTCCCCCTTACCCTCTCATGGTGACTGCACAATATTAGTGACATTAAAAAAAGAACCCATTGGACCCTGCAAAACTATGCCTTTAGCCAGTTGCAGCAACTAAATGTTTCTTACATTTATTTATTTATTTATTTATTTATTTAGTTAGTTGGTTATTTGCAGCACTGGCGGTTGAACCCAGGCCCTCGCACCTGCATGCTTTGCAAGCGCTGGACCACTGAGCTGCGCTCCCAGCCCTTTTTTTTTTTGCTTTTTGAGACAGGGTCTCACTAAGTTACGCAGACTACCTCTGGTCTGGAACTTGCCATCCTCCCGCCTCCACCTCCTAAGCCGCTGGGATTACAAGCGTGTTCCACCGCTCTTGGCTGTTTCTTACATTTATAAACAGTTATTTATAAACAGCCCCCAGAAGCTATGGAAGTCATTGCTTTGGGAAACAAGCGCCATTGTGATAAGCTTCAGAAAGTGGTCATAGAGGCTTATTAAAAGTCATCACTTGTCCAGGTGACTAGTACAAAGGCAAGCCTGTATTAGCTGAAACTATAGGACAATTTCTTTAGCTGTGCAAGAGAAGAGAGAATAGACTGGAACTAGTCTGGTTTAGGGCATGGAGCTTTTTATAGAAGATGGAGGTGTATTACTCCAGTCACAAATTTTTTTTTTGCTGTGGGACATGGATCTGTTATTCTCTTCTTTTCCACCACAATTTAAATTTTATACTACTGATATGAAAAATTCAATGATAGTAAAATGAAATCAGGCAGGCTAGGCTCTTCACTTGCTCAAGAGACTCTGGGACCATTATCTCTACCATTTTCCACCTTGTTTCCTACCCAGAATGCATTCCTGTTTCTTCTACCCACTTGAATATGACTCATTGCTTAAGATCCATTTAAGCTCCACGAAACTCTTTACTTGTGTCTCCATTTCTCAGTTTGTACAACTCACATTCTATAGCATGCAGTTTAGCCCGTGATGATTTTCCATGATTTATTATTTCATATTGTTTTATGTCTATTGAAGAATTTTTCTGCTAAGCCAAAAGAACTATAAACTTTTCAAATCAGTGCCTTTACACTACTTTTTTTTCCCTTAAGAGGTGTTTAGCAACTATTTGCTGATTGACTGATTATGTGATCTGAAGAAAATTCTGAAGGAAAATGGTCATGAAAAATAAATCAGAAGAAAAAAATCTGAAGAGTAATAACAGGAGCTAATGTCTAATGTGTGACTTTGTCAGTTTTCATTCACAGAGATTTATATTTATTATCTTTTTTAACATTTATAGCAGCTATCTAAAGTATATTCTATTGTTATAATCTCTACTTTATGGGTGAGGGAATGAAGATATGAAAGAATGAATACTTTGCCCACACTAACAGCCCTGGTAGAGGCAGAATTTGAACCTCAGCAGCCTGATTCCAGGGTGTATATATCACCACTAAACTAAATTCTAACCTAGTTGGCATAAATAAGTAGGAAAAAAAGAAAAAAGAACTACTAGTAGCTAGAAAATTATATGACAGTCAATTTCAATTTGTGTCTGGCCAAATGGTGCAGTTGCTGCCTAAATAATGTATTATATTACTTATTTTCAAAGGTTATAATAGGCAAGTCTAAGTCTGAACCAAGGGGTAATTATATCAGACGTAGGATGTCCAGAAAATATGAATCATGTTTGTACTAGGCCCATAGAGAATGATTCTCCTAATAGACACTAGGGCACAATTTGTATTTTTCTGGGAAACAAAGGAGGAAAACAAAGCCTAAACTATGGACAATTACCACTATAGACAGTTGTTTCTTCTTTTTCAAATCTTTTCACATTTACTTCCCTCTGGGAAATTTGTAAGAAGAATTAGGTGATTCAAAGACATCATTACAAGTTTTAAGCATGATTTTGTAATTACTAAATTTTTTGGAAAAAATGTTATGAAATATAAATTGTTGGTGATTTTACTCCCATAACTCATTGATACAATGATAATAAACCTGTCAGATCATAGAAATCATTTAACATGTTTGGTGAAAAATTATATAATACACAATTCAGAAGAAATGAATGATTTATCTTTCCTGATTTCTTTCTACACAGAAACTCTTCTGCTTATAACAAAATTATCTGACAACTCCACTGTAAGTTGAATATACTGTTAAGCTGAATATGTATTTAATAAACTACCAAACATCATTGCCTAGACTATAGTGTTTAGAACATTTATATTAGCCTTTGGCTGGGGAAATCATCCAACAGAAAGTCAATTTTTATTTCATTTTAAGTTTTTTTGAGACAGGATCGCATAGCTCAGACTGTCCTTGAACTTGTGGTCCTACCACCTTAACCTTCTGAGGGCTGGGATTGTAGGTATGCAATTCTGAGGGCTGGGATTGTAGGTATGCACAACCACACTTGGTTGGTAAGCCTATTTTATAATAAAGGATTGCGTATCTCATGTAATTTATTGAAGTCCATACCAAAAGTGAAAAAGAGAATGGTTGTATGAGTGTGTTTTCATACCATTGTAAAGTAGAAAATTCTTAAGTTTAATTATCGTAAGGACTGTCTGCATTAAATTTTTAAATTTAAAATTTAAGAACCAAAAAATATTTCAATAAACTTTGTATTCATCAAGACAAATTCCTTAGTTAAATAAAATTATATGTCTAATTACTTAGAAATTATTTAATTTCAGACCATTCAATTTTTAATAACTGATTTGTAGAATAAACTCAGAATGTTACACTTTGTATCATTATAGAGATGCTAAGAAAAGCAAATGCCGTTGGACATTCATAAATGTTCTTTTTTGGATGCTGTGTAGGATGCAGTCAAGTGATAATAAAAGACTAGACACTGGATTCTGAATTTAAATCCCAGGACCCAGCTATGTACCACTGTATAACTTGGGAACATTACTTACTCCTTCCATTTCCTTTATCATTTAGGGATAATAATCCTGTCCTTATAGGTTTGTTGTGAGGATTATGAACAAATAAATAGATATAAATCACATAGATGAGCCTTAGCCCACAGTACATACTGAATAAAATTAATCATTTCTTTCATTAAACAACAAAAAAGAAAATAGCCACTTTGATTAATATGAAGTGAGTTCTTACTTATTAATCACTCTCACAGCACGTAAGAACGCTTGCTTTCTTGAGCAAAGAAACAGTGCTCCATTGCACATCCTGTGGGCTGCTCCTCGCACAACTCCAGAGGGCACTGCTCACACTGTAGTTTATGAGGATATACCTATTGGAGTTGTGCAATGCACAGCCTGGCCAATGGCACAGCAGCCTTGTAAGAAAAATGTGTATATTAAGTAGAGGCAATTATTCATCATGTAATTATGGATACTAACTAATGATCCATACCATTTTCTTGTGATTAACTTCCTAAAGCAAGCCCTCACCTTAGGCTACCAGATTGGCTCTTTACTGGAAAGGCCAAAGGCTAAGCACTTTATGGGAAACCTCACAGACAGTGAGTGTTCTAGTTCCAGGTGAAAACCGGTTTCAGGTATGAAGCAAGCAGGAGTGCTAACTGGTACAAGTAATGACGTCTTTCCTGACTGCTGCCCATATCAGGCAGGGCTGGGCAACATCCCATGGCAGGATTATTCTGATTTTAGAACCTTAACTTTTGGAGAGGTACAGTAGGAAATTTACCTTCAAATATTTATTAGCACCAGAGCAATTATTTCATTGATCAAGAGAAGAAAAGATACCTCAAAGATTTTCCGTTTGTTAAAGTGGGCCACTTGGCCTAAAAAAACTTTTCCTAAAAATTTCCTTTTTGAATGTTCTATAATAAAGGTGGTTGAAGATTGTTCTGCTATATTTAGAACAGGTCCTATACACAACTTAACACTAAAACTATTTGTCTTTTCCCCCTTGTACCACGACCAACTTTTTAAAAATTGCATTAAAGTTTTGGGGTTTCAAACATATCAACTTTTCCAATTAGTAAAGTATTATATAATCTAGTAAGATAAAATTAAATAGATTCTTTTTCAAATACTTATAGGAATGTTATATGACAAAATGTTTTTGGATTTTACAAACCATAAAACATTGAACAATGGTTTCCTTTAAAGACAACTTTTTTCAAAAGGTTAAATCGGAAGATAAACATTTTCAACCACAAATATTTCCCTAAATATATGTATTGTGTGTTTTATGAAATGAATAAGAAAAGCATAAGAAATTGATAAATATGGCTTTTTAAAAAAATAAGCAGGTGTTCATCATGCCTTTCCCTTCTAAACAATTAATCTAGAAGCCTGAATAGCTTTTGAGAAAAGCCCCAAGTTGGAAAACATGTTATTTTCCCATGCCACTGTTATAATCATTTAAAACACAGATTTTACTTTTTTCTTGCCAATTAAAAAAAATTAGCTTCATAACTATTTTTGATATGCTCTATCTCAGGAAAAATGTAGGCTTTCTTGACTTGTTAAAAACTGATGTTGGTTATTTAAAATAGTAAATAACAATATTAACAAGTTATCAGGAATCATCACTGCTACTAAAATATTACAAATGATAAATATCAAAGTCTTACAAGCATTCTCTATTTCTCAAAGTACTTCTTTGCTCACATTGCTGCTTCATTCTCACTGTGGACATATTAGGGTGGCCAGAAGGAGGTATGATTAGTCTTATTTGACAGGTGAGGTCACAAGGCCTGGACTGAGTCAATGGTACAGCTATAGAGTCAGGCCTGTGACTTTATTATTATATATCACCTTCCTAGGCAACACTTCTACAGTCACTGAATAGCAAAATTATTTCCAAACCCCCAGACATGTTTTTCAACTTTCAGACCCCACCCTTCAACAGTAAAAGACGTGCATTCCCACTCAACAATGCTTCTGAGAACATTGCCTTTTTTCCCATGACCATGGTATTTCAAAACTCTGGGTGGCTCCCCATTACTAAAAAGATTCCATTTGCCTTTGAAGAGCATACTTTTCAATCTCATCCTCATTTACCTTTCCAATTCATGTCTGGATTCTCCAACACAAACTTTCATTCCAGTCAAACCGGTGGGTCCATTGCCCCTGGACAAATGCCATAAGTGCATCTGTCTTTGCTTGTGTTGGTCTGACAGCCTAAGCTACGTCCCTTCACCCCATCTCTTCCTGTCAAACCTCAAATCTCACTGCATCCAGGGAGCCTTATTTGCTCACCTCAGTCCTGAATGACACTGCTTCCCACTAACAGCATTGATAGCAGACCAGGGCTGTCTAACAGAAACATGAGAAGCACAAATGCCAGCATATATATAATTTTAAAATTTCAGGTAGTCGTATTTAGAAAGTTCTCAAACCAGGCGTGGTGGCTCAGGCCTGTAATCCCAGTGACTTGGGAGACAGAGGCAGGAGGATGGCAAGTTTGAGACCAGAAGCAGCCTGTGTAAACTCAGAGACTCTGTCTCAAACCAAAAAGAAAAAAATAATGATCTGGGGGTATAGCTCAATGGTACAGTGCAGTCAAAGCATGCAAGCACAAAACCCTGGGTTCAGCCCCCAGTACGGCAAAAAAAAAAAAAAAAAAAAAGATTTTTAATAAGATATTTAATCTGATATGCCTGAAAAACTATCATTTTGATATATAATAAGTATAAAGTTATTAATGATGTATTTTACACTCTTTTGTTCATACTAAATATTCAAAATATGATGTATATTTTATACTTATTAACATATCTAACCTCCAACCAACCATATTTCAAGAAGTTCAT
>VMDO01036537.1:0-15064 GCA_007922755.1 Pedetes capensis
ATATATATATATATATGTTATCATTAGGTGCCATGAGTCAGATATGGCTCATAGTGACCCTCATAGGGTTTTGGATGGTTGATTGTTTTATGGAATGGTTTCATTAGTGGACTCCCATGTCCTTTCCTTTTCCCATTTTTGCACTGTTGGGGATTGAACCCAGGACCTCAGAGAGTACAGAGCAGCACTCTACCAACTGAGCTAAACCCCAGCCCATATGTGTGTGTGTGTGTGCGCATATATACACACACACATCGGACACAACTCGATGGCACTGAATAACTATACACACACACACATATATTTGTCATCAAGGAATTTGAGCTGAACGCGATAGGAGTGGAAGGTGAAAATTATTCATTGTTTAGTGTAATGCCTAGCTGAAATGCAATGTCATACACACACACACACACACACACACACACACACACACATTGTCATTAGGTGCCACCGAGTTGTGTCTGACTCATAGTGAGTGTCATAGGGTTTTCAATGGCTGATTGTTTCAGGATTGCTTTAGGAGTGGACTGCCATGTCCTTCTCCCCCGCCCCCCTTTTTTTTTTGGCACTGGGGATCAAACCCTGGACCTCAGAGCACTCTACCAACTGAGCTAAACCCCAGAATATATATATACATATATACATATATACATACACACACATATATGTGTATGTATGTGTATGTATATATATATGCACTGCTCTCAGTCTCTGAGGTCCTGAGTTCGATTCCCAGCACCACAAAAATGGGAGAAGGACCTGGCAATCCACTTCCAAGGCAATCCTGAAACAACAGTCAGCCATTGGAAACCCTATGAGGGTCGCTATGAGTTGGATACCAACTCGATGGCACCTAACAACAACAACTATATATATATATATATATATATATATATATATATATATATATATACACACACACACACATATATACACACACACACACATATATATATAAAACAATTAAGGAGAAAAGAAAAGAGAAAGCTGTGTGTCCTCACCTAGTAGAGTCAGTTATATCTAATGTACATGAACCTCTTTGAGAAGAAGTAGGAGTGACTTAAGGATATAAAGAGGAGACTTGTACTGCTTCATCCTTTTTCCTGGGTTAGGAGAGCAGCAAATCCACCCACAGCTGACTTCCTTTCCCTCAGCACTGTTCTTATACTAGATTAGCTCCTGGGACCTCTAGAATACACATGCATGAAATTATACTGTTTTTGTAAATGTACAGATAAAAATAAATTGATATTTACCTGGTGGTACATCTAATATTATATCTTTAGGTGGATTACAAGAAGGATGAGAAATAGAAACTTTCTTTTGAGAACATTCTCGTAGATTTTGTGACATATTTGTACAGTTCTTAGGATCACATTCTGGTTGACCATGAAAATTTAGCTTTGCCGTAAATAATTTAGTCTTATTGTCATATAAGTAATCCACAGAGATCTTCTCATATTTTTCATCTGAAAGAAAATAAACATGAGGATTATCCCTTATTCAGAATGAATCAGACTATACTAAATATAAATGTTTTAAAGCATATTTTGGAAATGTCAAGTCACTAACAAAATATCTCCTGGAACGTGAAAAATAGAAGAAATATATTAGGTGCCTCTATATTGTTAGTTCATACTTCTCTTTATTTATCAAGGACCCTAGTTTGTAAATTCATATTCTGATGGCTATTGGATTGATGTCTGTCCCCCTAATTGCATTGTAAATTCTATGAGAGCTGAGACCACTCTATTTTGATCATTGCCATGGATTCAATACCTGTTATTAGTAAGAGATCAATAATTACTTGTTGAATTGATACACAAGTGAACAATGTATCTGACAAATTTTCTCTGCTTGCTGTATAATTTTCCTTGGTTCGAAAAATGTAGTTGTAAGTTATCTGTTTCTCCAACTATGTGCAATGTTAATTATCAAGATCACAAGGCTTCCTTCAGTCTTTTACTTATGTAAAATTATTACTGATAATAATAAACTCCTCTTAACCACTTTTACTTAGTGTTAACAATTTCTACTGGCTGGAAAATTTTCTTTTTTAAAACAACTATCAACATTTACTCACTTTTATTTTACAAAAATATGAGGTCCCTGTTATGCTTCCTATCTCAAACACTAGGAATACACAAGCGGGTCAGACATAATCAGGTTTTAGAAATGCACAATTTCTTACAGAAACAGACACAGAATGAATTTCAGGAGATAAGTAAAGGCCTAAAATAAGATTATGCACAAAATAAAGTAAGGGTAAAGAAAGGAGATCTGTTCCCATTGGAAGGATAGGAAAGATTTCCTGTGTTAATACATGGGCATGATATAGAAAGACAAACTCAGGGGACTGCGGAATAGGGATGGGGTAGAATTACAAGCATAGGGAAGACAAGCAGGAGTGAACACAGAGGCAGGGAAGTTGAGTATGTGTTGGGAAAACTGCAGGTCATCCTGCAATGCTTAAATGAAGACTCTAAAGACTAACAGTACCCGAGGAAGGTGAACTGAAAGAGGAACAGAAAAGCCATGAATGAAGCAAACCTATGAAGCCTGATCTTCACACTGATGGTAGGGTGAGCTGCACAGCACAGTGACTTAGTGGGGAGATTCAGAATTAAGCAGAAGGATAAGCTTGGCTGTAAAGAAGGCTTTTGCTTTGGCTGACAACAGGAGAGAGGAAGAAAATGAGAAAAGATGGATACAAACTGCTTTCAGTGTCTGTGTTGAACCAGGTCCTAGCCAGAGAGAGAGAGAGAGCGAGAGCGAGAGCGAGAGAGAGAGAGAGAGAGAGAGAGAGAGACAGGAGACAGAAACAGATTATTTTTTTCTTCTTAGTAAGCTCTGAAAATATCAGCCCAGTTTTATGCTTATCATAACACTGAAACTTTACCCCCACCCCAAAGCAAACTTGCTATCATTCCATTACCCAAATACTCAAAGTATAATTAAATGGCTTTGCCAGTGTGATCTAGCTTGTTGTTGTAAGGTGCCGTCAAATCAGGTCCGACTCACAGCAACCCTCATAGAATTTTCAATGGCCGATTATTTGGGGATTGTTTTCAGGGGGAGTGGACTGCCATGTCCTTCTCCCATTTTTGCAGTGCTAGGGATCGAACCCAGGTCCTCAGAAAGTGTGGAGCAGGGCTCTAGTAATTTTTAATCCTGGTACTCATAAATCAAGTCTGAATATGAAATCCAAGTAGTCTGTCATGGAGGAATAGCCACGCTTTAAGATTTAGAGCTGGCCGTTAGTGAGTCATTACAGCTGGTGAGTTTAGCTGGAAAGCTTGGAATGAAGACAGAGCTAATCAAAATGCTACTCCAAAGTGATACCTGTCACTTCTAAGTAAACAAACTTACCACATGTTGGCTTAGGAGTAGTAATAGCTGTAATAGAGAAAAAAAAAAGAGGCAAGTTATTAACATTTTGTTTTAGAATATATCTACTATACTCATTTTGGGGACAGGTGTTCTATAATATTTCAACCTCATAAACGGTAAATTTTATCTACCTGGGTTAATATATAATGCAGGCTGCCTAGTACCATGTTTTGATCTCAAAACTGCAAGTGTTATAAGCTAATGGTCTAGTTCTGTAAAACATTTTCATAAATTTATCCAATGATAAATATGATTATGATAATCACAATATTAAGACGTTTTGGTAGACACCATCAGATGGCCCAGGGATGTGGTTAAATAGCCACACTGCCAAAAATGATTTAAAAGTCCTCGTCTGCCTTATTCATCTCAAGCTGGATTTATAAAACTATAGTCCCTGTACAATAAGGCTTCTGTTTCTGTTTTTGAAATCAGACAACAGAGAATGGCTGCTTTGTTCTCTAGTTTCACTTTTATAAGCTTTTTGTACACACACTAAGTTCACAGTAACAAACTGATCCCTCAACAAATTAAATAGCATCTTGTGTGAGCATATGCATTTAACTGAAGGACGGGGAGGATAGGTGATTTGTAGAACCAAAGAGACCTCTGCTGATCTTCTTTTAGAGCTGGAAGAAGCTAGGGGAGAACAGTGGATTGCAGGCTCTGCCTCCCCTGATCTGCGACACCCTCATTGCTGTGCCTTTTCCCAGGAGGCCTCTTTCCTTTGTCTCCACGCCCCTCACCCCCTGACTGGCACAGCAATCAGCTCCCATCATCCACCATCAGAAAGGAGAGTAAACTCTTTCCACAGCAGCGCATACACCCTCCCTTAGGGGAAGAAGCCATGACAGCTCTGGTCATCTCCCCTGACACCTCTTGGGGGAAGTGCCAGCAACCATATGGTGATTAATGGCTGTCACTTCATATCCTGGGCTTCTGAGCTGTGGCCTGCTAAATAGGTGAGCGTCCACAGCCCTTGGGGTTCAGACGCCGCAAAGGACTTCTCAAAGAGGGCTGCCTGAGGTGGGGCAGGTGGCGGAGCCTGCTGGGAGAGCGTCCCCGCACGGTGGTGATGTGGCTGCGTGACTGGGGGTGAGTTGTCACCTAGGACTGTGGTGGCTGCAGGGCTTGAGGTGGGTGGTGCGGTGGATGTAGGGTTGGAATCTGCAAGGAAATGAACAGAAGAAGAGAAGTTAATGGGTTTGTCCTACTGAAGGGCGAGGGAAAAACTCTTCAGCCAAGACGTTTCCTACTCGGATCTTGGCTCCTTTGCATCCACACTTCCTCCATTTTTAAGACGATAAAGAGAACCGAAGACATATCCACAGACAGCCCTTTCCGATAACTACAATTTCAAGGCATTTGAGCCAAACATCGTATGAGGGGAGGGGGGAAATTATTCCTTCTTCAGCGTCCTGCCTGGCTGAAATGCGATCCTCCTCAAGCTGTTCTGCTCCCTTTCAATTACGGCTCTCCTTCTTCTGGATATAAGAAAGGTAATGGTCACTGAATATCAGACTTTTTGTTTATTCAGTCCTCACATCTATTGTCACAGAAGGGAAAACATACTCGGTAGCAGTACATTACCCTAAACTCAGCTAGAAAATAAAAAAAGCTGGGTTTGATCCCACAGCTATAGGACATTAAAGTCTACACTTATGCACGCCTGTAATCCCAGCGACTCGGGAGGCAGAGGCAGGAGGATCACAAGTTCGAGACCAGAGGCAGTCTGCGTAATTTAGCGAGACCCTGTCTCAAAAAATTAACAAAAAAAGGGCTGGGGGTGCAGCTCAGTAGTCCAGCACTTGCAAAGCATGCAAGCACGAGGCCCTGGGTTCAACCCCCAATACCACAAAAAAAAAATAAAAAAATAAAAAGGTCTGTTATCTATTCTTCTTTCCCACGAACCTTATAAGATAAATTATAAAATAAAATATGCCCAGAGAAAGCTTCCTGGCAAGTTTCTTTGACCTAATTTTGTATCAACATGTGAAGATGTGTAAAACAGGAAACCTGATGATAACATTTGTAGTAAAATAACAGAGCTGCATTCAAGATTTGAGCTTCCTTTGCGTGAGAGGCTCGGCGGGAGCGGGCCACACCTGAGGCGTTGTCTGGGCTGTGGTGGGAGGTGCGTGCAGGTAAGGCAGCAGAGCTGTTGGGGGCGAGGCTGGGGGCCGTGTCTGCAGGAGAGGTGCCCGCCGTGCTTGGCTCTCCAGGAACGCCTGCAATCAGAAGGGCCACAGCACTGTCCCCCCATCCTGCCACCCAAGGGCGGAGGCCACACAGCCAACAGAGGCACAGCTACCAAGGCCGACAGACCGTCCAGTGCATCTGCTACCCCACACTACGTGAACCCCACAGGGCTGTGTGACACACCAAGGGTTTCTCAGATGCGTGGATTTAGGCGTGGCCTGTGGGAAACTTCAGCTCTGTAAGCAGACCACAAAGGAACAACCAGCCAGGGCCCTGGGAAGCCGGGCCTCCTGAGGGAGGCTTTCCATGGGTGATATCGGCCCATCAGAGCACACAGAGGGTGTGGCCTTGAGGGGGCCGCAGAGTGGCCCCCTGAGTACGAAAGGCTACGGTAGGGTTGGCCCAGGAGGAAGTGGGACCTGGCACCTGCCGGGCGCCCCACATGGGTGCCCCCTCCAGGGACGGATCCCTGCGTGCAGCTGCTCAGCTTAAATTTTCTTAAAATAGAGCTGAGTGGCTCCAGCCCGGGCAGGGGCCCCAGGGGCAGCGCTCAGGGTGTTTTGCCTTCTTTTCCTTCTGGTTCAAGGTTCCGATGCCACTTTCACTGCATAGGCTCCTTGTCGGGAAAATATCCAATTGGTTTGGAACCCACAAACTTCACGTTATGCTTACACGATTCTCTTAGTTTCCCATCATGTACGACTTCGGTGATACACAAGCTAGCATCGGAACCCGAGAAGCTGCACATTGTACTCATGCAAGACTTCCCGTGTCCAGGCTTCCAAGCCCTTCATGTGCCTGGCATCTTCCCCCGGACATCACACCCAGAATCATACCACAAGCAACCGACATACACCAAAGGACTAGCTGTGGGCTTAGCTGCCATGGAAAAGGCAAAACAGACATGAGCTGGCCCTGATTCAAGGGCTCGTTTGCCTATTTTGCCATCAAGATCCCGAGGGCCATCAGGTCAATGACGTGAAACTGGTCTCCTGTTGCCATCAGCTCCTACGTTCCAGCAGGGAGGCATGGCCACCATGTTTGGAAAACGGCTTTGATGTGAACAGGCAAGCATATCCCAGTTACACATGGGTAAAGCCCACAATTTAACACATACGTGCTTAGAAATTGGAGAAGTATCCCCCTCTCTAGTGAGTTTGAATTTGTAGCCACTGGACACATAAATTTAACTAAGCCATAGAAAATAATAGAATAGAATAGAAAATAATAGAACAGAAAAGAATAGAATAGAATAGAATAGAATAGAATAGAATAGAATAGATAAAGTAAACAGCAGTTCTTGATTCCAAGGAGGGCTCCAAAATAACAAGTGGAAGAGTAGGAAGATTTATTTATCCCTTTAAAATGTCATTTAAACACTAGAGCTGGCCATCTATAAAGTTTTCAAAGCAGCTGGGTATGTCTTTAGCTTTTTCCACCTTCTTTTCTATTCTGCTCTCACGTGTTTCTCTTCCTTCCTGAACAAGCCTGGACCCCGTGCTGTCCTGACATCCCTTCTCTCGCCCTCTCTAGATTCTCTGCCTTCTCTCCTCATTTGAAAACTACTCTTCCCTTGGTAAGCAGGCAATCTCAGCCAGTCTACGAGGGGCGTGTACAATGTTAATTAGATTGACGAATCTTCATAGGTCTTTCACTGTGAGCGGGAAGAATTCTTTGAGCAGGTCAGAGTAGACTAGTTTGTGTGACAACCAGCCACCAGGGGTCAGTACTCTTGGTCATTTTTACAGTTTCTTGCTCTCCAGAACTTCTGAGTTAGTGGATTTTCTACAAGCACCAAATCTTTTTACAAAGGCTTCTGTGGCATCTGAAGTAGAGAGGAGGAGACAGAAGATGAGGGAAGTTCTTATCTTAATTGCTTCAACCATGAGGGTTGCCTGCAATGATTTTTATGCCAATGGGACAGTATTAATACTCCAAAATAATAATGATCTGATGTGCATGATTTTCCTGTTTGATTCATATCTAAAGCAAGACCACTTTCTTATCAGCCATGTACGGCTCCCATTTATGTCTCAAACTTGCAAACACTCAGGCCACTAAATTTACATATATGATTATGTGGACTTAGGACCTGAGAAAGGATAGACTTATTTTCCCTGCATAAAGTAGGCATGAGTGAATTAGATACTGACTTTAGAAAGATAAAGGAGAGAATATTTTGCTATGTTGTTACAAGAAGAGAGATGCTAAGCCAAAAGAAATCTTGATGTTTGACCAGGAAATATGAGCACCTATTCATTTCTTATCATTCCTTAAATAGCAATTTCACTGTGGTTATGATTTTTCAGTGCTTTTCACTGATAATAAGGAGCCTGTTCTTGACTATTTATTTGTCTTAGGGTAAAGATTCACAAACATTTTTTATTACTAGCAAAAAAAAGTTTTCAGTGTACACTAATAATTGCCCAAAATGCAAAGAAAGATACAATATCCTGAATAACTTTTTTCCTTAGCACGTTTTGGCTGTAACCTCAGTTCCCCTTCTTTATTAGTTCATCAGTGTTAGAGTAACTTTCATGGCATCATTTCACATCCTAAGGGTCACTGTGAAATTCCAAGTTGGTCAAGTAGTAAGTGCCACGCGTTGAACACGTGGCTGGGTTCCCTCACGTCATTCTGAAATACAGGCAAATGTCATATACTCTTTACAGCTCTGCCCAAGCCTGAGTGATGTGCAAACCTGGTGGATCCTGCCCTCCAGGAGCAGGCGTGCGTGCGGAAAGCTCAGCATCGCTGCTGAGTGTCTGCGTGTCAGGTCCTCCGGCAGAGGGCGCCCGCGGGCCGGCGAGCGTGGCGAGGGGAGGATGCTGCGTGCGAGGAGCGCCTGAGTGAGAAAATCAGATCAAGTCAGATCTTTAAGGACAGCCTTCCCGCTGCAGGGGAAAAGTTCAATCCGGAAAGATTGACAGGGAGCTAATCGCTATGCAAATTGGACAAAGTGGGCAGTGATCCAACCTAGTGAGATGCTAAATTTCCACCTGGCAGGGAGGGGCGCCTGAGCCCGCCTTTTGCAGACTCCTTCAATCTCTCCAAGATGTTTTGTATTTTTTTTACCCCCAAATCACTAGGTGCCTTTGGAATTCACCATCAACTCTACAGAGGGAAAGCTAGGGCATTCCTTTGTAGGCAGATCATTGGGGGATTCCAATACATTAATGTCTCTTCTAAATCACAAGGAAGAAATAGAAAAATGGCCAAGCAGGGTAGCAGGCATCTAACTAATATATACATAGCCAAAAAGAATAAGATGTTCACTGTTATAAAAAATTAAGGAAATGTAAATCAACATGACGTATATTTAACTATCATGCTAGCAGTTTTAACAGATTGATAATATCTAGTGTTGGAAAACGTGTGCAAACAGTCACATGTGTGCGTACTAACTACTCACACTGCACACATATACATCCCCAGAATCATATGCCAAGAGCCTGGAGACATAATGGTTAAAATGGTATATTTAAGGAATAGGGTTTGCAAAGATGTTATTTTTTGTTGTTGTGTGTGAAAGTATCTAAGTGTGTGTATATATGCACAGAAGTACTTCATTGTTTTCCAGTATGCATAAACTATTTTATAAAAATAATATTCCATACTTAATTTTAACTTTAATTTTATGTAGTGGATGCTTCCTGTAATCATTTTCACAAAAGAACCGTTTTTGAATAGTGTATCTCATCTCATTTGACCCTCACAGGGTTTCCAATGGCTGATTGTTCTGGGATTGTTTTGGGAGTGGATTGCCACATCCTTTTCCCATTCTTGTGGTGCTGGGAATCAAAACTGGGTCCTGGGAAAGGGTGGAACTGCACTCTACCAACTGGGCTAAACCCCGGCCATTTCACTGCTACTGAGGGCCAAACAATTTTATCAGTGTTGTACCTGGAATATTGCAATGTGGCCTGAGCAAAATTTCTATGATGTTACACATGCTTGTTTATCAAAGTAAGATAAATAGTATTGTTAAGCAAATAGCTTAGTCACTTACAGCCCATGTCTATAGCCATGTTCATCTAAGCAAACAGCCTCATTGCACTGTATTTCAGAAATGCATGGACAGACATCACGTTGGTAGATTTATGTACTGAATACACTGGTAGACCTAATACTGATTATAAATGGGCTGAAGTCATTGATATATTAACATTCTAAAGGGCCTCAGTGATCTGCCCTGGCTACATCATCTCCCACATCAACCTATATTTTGCTATGAACATGGATGTATTACTCTAAATTCCACTACTGTCACAGCTTTGATGAATTTTTTAAAAATTTTAAATAATGCAAGTTTCTCTGGAAAAAACCCACATAATAGAACAGAGCTATCTGTATCTGGGGCTGGGATTTAGCTCAGCTGGTAGAGCACTGTGCTGCAGTCTCTGAGGTCCCGAGTTCAATTCCCAGCACCGCAAAAATGGGAGAAGGACCTGGCAATCCACTCCCAAGGCAATACCGAAACAGTCAGCCATTGAAAACCCTGTGAGTGTCGCTATGAGTTGGATACCGACTCGACGGCACCTAACAATAACAACAAATCTGTATCTACCAAAAATGGCAGGACCGATGTAATGCTGAAAAAGGAAATTCTGATCTCTGCAGGGCTGTAGGAAACCAAATCAAGTAAGATCTGGAAGAATGATGCAGAGTGTGGGCATCCAAGGAACACGTGAGAAACATCCCCTCCTGATGGTACTCAGGAGATATCCCCCCTCCCTTTCCATCTTCCTAACAACAAGCATGCATTATTAGTCAACCAATTTTCATGCTGTTGTTAGGTGCTGTCAAGTCGGTATCCGACTCATAGTGACCCTCATGGGGTTTTCAATGGCTGACTGTTTCAGGGTTGCCTTGGGAGTGGATTGCCAGGTCCTTCTCCCATTTTTGTGGTGCTGGGAATTGAACTCCGGACCTCAGAGACTGCAGCACAGCACTCCACCAACTGAGCTAAATAGACACCTCATATTTCCTGCATTTTATTCACTTGAATAAAACCACACCCTTAGAAACTGCACACATAATTTGAAGACAAACTATTCTGTTCAATTCAGAATTAAAAACGAAGACACCTTTGCCTTACCACCTTTCCCATTAAGAACATTTCTGTGCCAACCTGTTATAACAAGAACGCTAGCGTTATCCGAAGAGTCCGTGGTGACTGGGGTTGAATGATTTCCTGAACTAGGAGGAGGTGTGGTCTCTGGGGAGTCATTTTCTCTTTTAGAGATGCTTGTGGGTGAGAATGCAGTGGTGTTAGCAGGTAAGGGGTCACCTGGAGGCAGAACGCTGGCCTTCCCTGCTGTGGTCAGTCCTGTTATAGTAACGGGAGATGGAAGACAGAGAAGATAAATGCATGAATCATATCATGAAATGCATGGTCATATGCGAATGCCAACCGCCCAGCCCATCAGTGCATGTGCCTGTACACACACTCCATTTATACACATGGTGTATGTATATGTACACACAACCCGTATGAGTATAGATTTGTGGATGTAGATAAATACAGGCAAACAGATGCACACAGAAACATAATATGCACAGAGATAATCAAGCTACAGAACAGTCAATACAAGAATGGGGAGATGGACTTGAATGCTGCTGTCCCCTACCCATTTTCCCATTCAATTGCTGGGTTTTCAGCTACCTAAAGGAATTGGGTACAGAATAATTAAATTCAATGGGTAAAGATGCTTAAAAGATTTGTAGAAGATGAAAATAATGAAGTAAAATAAAGTCAGAAGAGGGTTATTAGGAAAGTTAGGAGTCCAGGAGAAAAAAGACAAAAATTCTGGATAAATTGGGAGTGATGGTGCACACCTGTAACCCCAGCACTCCAGAAGCTGAGCCAGAAGGATTGGACAGTGAGTTCAAGGCCAGCCTAGGGGACACAGTGAGACTTTTGTCCCCCAAAAAATTCTATATACATATTGTTGTTGTTAGGTGCCATCAAGTCAGTATCCGACTCATAGCTACCCTACATGCACAGGCGAAACAATATTGTTAGTGCTTGTCTGCTGTTCATAGGGTTTTCGATGGCAGATTGATTTTTGGGAGTGGGTTGCCAGGTCCATCTCCCAAGCCTACAGCACCTGGTGTTCCCAGATGGTCTCCCGTCCAAGAACTAACCAGGCCCAACCCTGCTTAGCTTCCGAGATCTGATGAGATCAGATGCCACAGGGGTAGGGCTGCAGGCTATATATATATATAGTTTTTTTTAAAAAAGTAATAAATGTAAACAAAGCAAGAGAATTGTGGACAAAGTACTAGAAAAGAAAATTCACAAGTACACATATGATTGACATTTACAAAAATAATCTTCAACCTCATTACCAAAGAGGAACACTATGAGATATAAAACATCTTCCACAGTACTTTAAACATTTCCACATTCACTTCAAACAGAGAAACACTGTGGCACCATGCGGTAGTGAAATAAATTGACAAGGGTGTACAAATTACAAAGGTTTTCAACCAGACAAATTAGCACCATATACTAAATGTCTCTGTGTGTGTGTGTGTGTGTGTGTGTGTGTGTGTGTGTGTGTGTGCTTCTTTTTACTGAAAAGGTGTATTTCTTTGTGAAAGAAAAGGGAAACACACCAAATTTGTTTAAAAAGCTCATATGATCTCTGGGATTAGAGACCTATATTTTTTCCTAACTTTTCTGTGTTTAATGCTTATAAATTCTTTTTCAGTACTGGGTGTTTGAACTCAGTGCCTTGCACATGCCGAGCAAGTGCTCTACCACTGAGCTGCAAACTCGGCCCCTTTTTCTTTTTTTATTTCAAGACAGGGTCTAGCTAAATTGTGCAGGCTAGCTCTGGACTCTAATTTGTGATCTTCCTGCCTCAGCTTCCTGAATAGCTAGGAATACAGGCATATCATCATGGCGCCCAGCTGTATTAACTTCTTCTAATAGCAAAATACACATTTTAAATATTCAACTAATCAAAAACTGAGTTATAGTACACAATCGTTTTAATTAATTCTGTTGAACAATCTTGGGTAAAAGAATGGGAAGAAGTAGAGAAGGAGAAAACTGGTAAGAGAGGAAAAAGTTAACTAAAATTGAAATATTTCTGAGTAGAAAATTTTAAAAATGCAATTGGAAATGACACAAAGAAATTCTAACTTCATTCATTAGTGCTGAAGGTCAAGTGATATTATTATTTCCTAAATACAGATAAAAGCAATCTGAATCTTCCTGAAGTGTCCCAATGCTAATGCACCTGAAAATTTAGAGAACTAGTCTCTGATTATAGAAATCCACAGTTAACAGTGTAGTGGTTGTATGTGTTATTTGCCAATGAAAATGTTAAATATCTAAATTTCATAACCAGGTAACTAACAAATAAATCCAGTTAGTAGCAATCTTTCCCCTCTAATTACGTCAACATGTTGTTGTTCTTAGGTGTCAATGAGTCGGGTCTCATAAAGACTCATAAAGACCCTATGTACAACAGAATCGAACACTCCTCAAGACTGAGCCATGCTTGGCACTATTGTCAGTGCTTCTCTGCTATTCACAGGGTTTTCAATGGCTGCTTGTTTCGGAACAATTTCCAGAGTAGGCTGCCACATCCTTCTCCCATTTTTGCAGTGCTGGGGATCAAACCTGGGACTTCAGAGAGTGCAGAGCAGTGCTCTACCAACTGAGCTAAACCCCAGCCCCTGTGCCAACATAGCCAGCCCTTGTAGGCAAGTAGCTCCCACCAATCTTCAGGATCAGATCAAAAGTCTAACTATGACATTCTCTCATTTTCTATACATTAACTGAAAGAAAGAGAACATAGATAAAAAAGAAAAGAGGAATAGATTGGAAAAGGAAGGAAGGGAGGGACAGAAGGAGAAAAGAAGGCAGGAAGGCAGGGAAGAGGGAGGGAGGAAGTAAGTAAGCAGTTTAAAATTCTGCCTGCTGGTATTGTAATCATTCTAGACTTACAATTATCATTTTGTTATTTTTAGGTTAGATCGACTTTGGTGTTGGCCTTGTTCCAGGTGTTCCTTTTGCTGGGAGAAATGGTTGCAACAAACAACATTTATCATCTACTCACACTCTTGTCTGATTTGAGTTTACAAAGAGATTTAAGGAGAAGAATCACCCCAAACACCCTAAGAAAGATCCCTACGTTATTTTGAAGAGTGGCTTTCCTACAAACAACCTCTAGCATAGTGAATTCTGTCCTGGGTATATGAAGAGAAGTAGTCTCCTACGTGTAAGCCTTAATATCCTGTATATACATAAGATCTAGTTTCACACATAGTAATTTAAGATGAATGCAGCACACCCACATGGTCCCTGAACTGCCCCCTAAGTTGTATTGGTTTCCCCTAATTATATTCTTATCGGCAGTATTTGGGAGGACTACTCTTCTTTGCACTGGTGACAACTGTATCTTGCCTGGTCCCATCATTTGGAGGTGTGTTATGACAGAGTCAGTGCAGAGATCAGAGAAACTCTGTAAGGCAATGGTCACCTACCATCTTAAATCTGCGCACTCCTGTCTACTCATGCCCTTTCCTCTTCTGAGAAAATAACTCATCTGGGTGGTTGAGCTTACTCAAGATTCTGTATAAGAGCATGCTTCAAGGAAGACAGGAGAAGAATTGATGCATTTGAATTATGATGCTGGAGATGCTTATTGAATATACCATGGACTGCCAAAGGAAACAACTGATCTGTCCTAGAAAAAAGGCAACCAGAGTGCTCCTTGGAAACAAGGATGGCTAGACTGCGTCTTACATATTTTAGACATGGAGTCAGGAGGGACCAATCCCTGGAGAAGGACATTGGGAGAGTGGCAGGTCAACACAAAAAAGAAAACCCTCCACTAGATGGATCGACACACTATATGCAATAAGGGGGCTAAATATAAATAAGATCGTGTGCCTGGCACAGAACTGGGGAGTGTTTCATTCTACTGTACACAGGATCACTATGAGTCAGACCCAAATCAATGGCACCTAACAACAACAACAACTTTCACTTGAGAAAGTGGCATAAACCAATCACAACCTGCTATGCAGTAATGACTTCATTTATTTGTAAAATCTCTCTGCCCTTTTACAAAACTATAAAAGTCTAATCTTAGACCTTTAAAAAGAATTTGCTTCTTAGTCAGACTCAGAATTGGTGTTAGTATTTGCATAGTTTTTTTTAAATTTTCATTATTTGGAATGAATTTTTATTTAAAACAAAAATAATTTCTGTATTCCAGTTTTCAGAATATGTCACATGTGTCATTTAAAATTGTGTTATAAGTATGAAGTCAGAATTGTCTTAATGGTTTTACTTACCTTCCTAATATATATTGTTAACCATATGATTAATCAGGAAATAAATAATATATGTTCAATAAGCATGACATTTAAGAGATGTGATTTATTTTTAAACACCTGAAATTTAATTTCTTCATTATTTTGCATGTAATACACATGAATTCTTGACAGTATC